>OX439484.1:186781551-186916551 GCA_949320155.1 Melangyna quadrimaculata
TGGTGAGCTTATGGTTAAGAAATAATAGACAGTAGGTTGTAGGAGCTTGAAATAACTGACTGAAAAAAAATATATCTTAAAAAGAAAGTTATCTGTTTGATTCTAAGAAAAGTATCAACATAATGGGCTTCAAATTTGAAACACTGCCAAAATACCTACATATTATCGGAATGCCATCATGGTGAAGTAAAAACAAGCAGGGCATGTACCTAAACAAGTATTAATAAAAATATAGGAGTTAGCTTAGAAACACAAAGATCAAAAATTTTAGATTTTAATACATACATAGGTACACTGAAAAAATATTCTTCGTAAAGATATGAAATTCTTTACGTTGGCTGAGTTTTCGTTGACTCCATGCAAAATTCGTTGGCCCAATCAAACACTTATTTTAAAAAAATATGTTGGTTGATGATGGCTCCATTGTGTCAATGAAAGTGCTTTCATACAATTTTTACCTCAACTCTAAAGCCACTAGTTTATTTTGATGAAAGCTTTCATAATACAACGAAAAACATTGGCGAAAATATTATGTTGTTTTACGATGGCTCAACAAAAAATTACGTTCAATAATGTAAAATAACTAAACCGTCGAAAAAAATCATATTTTAATGAAAATAGAATTTGAATCTGTTTGGTTATAGTTCACACTTAATTCTTGTCGAAGAATTTATATAAATGAACAAAAAACAAATGAAAAGTGCCTGTTGGCAAGGCACCCGTATGAGTTTTATGATTCCTAATGTCTTATTGGGAATCAGTACTAGCACACCTTGTCATCAAGCTATTTTTTTTTGTTCTTCACTAGCAGATTCTTTAATAAGAATGGTGTGTGAACTAATATATAATGTAAAGAAGCTATACATAATATCATTTATTTAATTAACGAATAATTCACTAACCAACGAAAATATTTTACGTTAATCAATGAAATAAATTCATTGACTCAACGAAAATATCGTTAATTAATGAAAAACAAAAACTGACTCAATTTAAAATATCGGTAATTAATGAAATAAATTCGTTGACTCAACGAAAAATTTCGTTAACAGGCTTTTACGTTGTCTTATTAAAATATTTCATTGACTCAACGAAAATTCGTTGTTTGATAAACGGCTTCATTAAAGAACGAATGACTAATTGTTGAGATAACGAATCCCAACATCGGCAGAATTGTAACTAAAAAATCGTTGAAACAATGACGTTTTTCGTTGTATTTACGTAAGGATTTGGTTCAAGGTATTTTCAAGAAAGCGTAACAACATTATCATCTCAATAAGTAATTGCAGTAAGAGTTGCAGTACTAGATAATTAAAAATAATTTATTATGAAAAAAGCTAAGAAAAAGTACACATGCATCTAAACAACATAGAATGGTTTGAAAGTTTGTAAATTAATTAATTATGACCCCACGAGTAAGCCTGGCTTTAATAAAAGTGGACTGTTACTGCATTTTAAAATAATTCACAACATATGAGTACATAAATAATAGCTAAAGTTGGGAAAAAATTCGCAGGATGAACCTGGATACGCACAACTCAAGTTACAAAATGCATTTGCTTATAAAAAACATATGCACGACTGGGTCGCACGAACTAAGTAGCCATGAACTAGAATGAAGCTATAGACATTGATTGTGCACATAAAGTGATGGCTTACTAATATTTTTATGTCGTTTACGAAAAAATAATAAAAACATGTAAGAATAGCTATTTGTTTTATTTAATACAAACATAATTTGGAAAAAAGTAAAAAATCAAAAAAAAAAAAATTACAGCCATTTAAAAAAAAAAACTTGATAAAAGAGAAACCGTTATATATGGCAGCTACCCGTTCTAGATGACACAAAATTTGAAGCAAATCCGTTCAACAGTTTAGGCTCTAGATCGATGTACATTAGGACGCACAGACAAACATGCCGACGGACGTCTTGACGAAAATCACTTTTTTGGACTTCTCCATCATCGTAATGTTAGTTCTGATTAAAACGTCAAAATTTGTTTTTGACACGAAATCAATACTTGCCTTAAAAAGCAAGTAAAAAAGGATTGTGGTCTATTAATATACATAGATAACATAAGTTTAACAAAATTTTGGTGGAAAGTGCAATAGTAGAAAATAGTTAATGCTTTGTAAAAAAATAAAAATACAAAAACAAATTTGAATTTTTAATTTTTGATTTCTTCGTCATAAAAACAAAGGAGAATGCCCAAAAACGTATGGGCGAAAAACCCAGAGTCGATTAAGAAAAGTCATACATGGTTTGAAATTGTAGATAACAAATATGGAATCATTTTCTTAAAAAGTTATCCCCGGGACTGGATATGACAATTTAAAATTTTTAAAAACACAGTGTTTCTTCATTGAAAAATAAGTAAAAATTGGCACATCTTCAGATTGTGATTGATTCATGTTATTAAATAGGTTCCTGGTTCCCACAAGTCCCTAAAATCAGCAGCCACAAGATGATTCTGTCTTCATTCATAAAATGGCGGTTATCACCCATATCGTCACTCAACAGTTTCGAAAAAAGTAGTTACCTATCTAAGCATACCGGACAACAGTTTGAGGAAATAGTATGTGCGTAAGAATTAAGAACAACTTATTAATCATTTGCATACTGTTATACTAATGAATAATTAAGATCTGCCTTTCCCTTACTATGTAACTTTAGAACTCCGAAATGAAATGGAAGTGGTAAGGTTCCGAAATGTTTTGGTTTCATAATTTATTCCGGAATTTGTTAATTAATTTTTTTGATAAGAGTACTTTTAATAAATTGACGAGACTAGTAATGTACCAATTTATAACAGATAACACATTTTCCCATTAAACGAATGCATCATTCAAGGAATATATACCTATACCTTCCTATACTGTTGCTACCTCAAATTAAAAAAAAAAAAATAGAGTGTCCGCCACGCTTGTAACAATTTCTTTTTCTTAACCTTGTATTTTTGAGAATTGCCTAATGAAAGTCAGTTTTTTCGAAAAATTGTTTTCGAAGCCTTGAATTAATAGGAAATTTGTTAAACGAAACTTTTGCGGATTACCATGTGCCGAGAAGATATGTAGGTACGTTTTTTAATCAATATCTGTTCTTTTCTGTATTGTCCTCACTAATGCCTCACCAATGTTGTATACATGAAAAAACACCTTGCTATTAAAAATAAATAAATTGTCATAGCCAGTCCCGGGGATAACTTGTAAAGAAAATATTTTCATATTTGATATCTACAGTCAATGCCCTTTCTTATCGACTCTGGGTTTTTTGTTTTGGGCACTCTCCTTTGACCATTTTTGTAAGAATACAAATTAGCTATGTAAACTTTAAGTAAAAAAAAACACGCAGGTTTATTACAAACACCAAAATCAGTTCGATCGTTTTCGAGAAAATTTGAAAAATACCACATAAGTTATTCATACAAATGAAATGCACTACTAGATTGCAGTTACTTAGTCTTTTGTGTTAAGACTATAATGTGGCTAAGCGACTTAATTAATAGAATTGAATAATTATGGGAACGTGTGTAAAATTCAAAAGTCATAACAAAATATTTTTCAGCTGAATTGTTTGTCCTTTTTAAAAATAATTTTCCCAAAATTTTAAAAAATTCTGCTTGGCCAGCTATGATAGAATAACTTAAAACCCGTCAACTTTAAGAAATTAAAAAAACAAATATGCAGTTTTGTTAAAATTGCTTTGAATTTTAAGTTTAAGAAATTGATTCCAAATTTTTAGGCATTAAGCAGAACGAAATATTAATATTTCTGAGGTCTGAGAGCGACTGCTGTTTTTGTATTCACTTCCTTTTAACAATCTTCACACTAAAAAATTCTGTTTCTTAAAACGAAATACCCTTAAGAACATATGTTCAAAATATCAAGAGGAAAAAAAGATAAGACTTTTTAAGACGCAAAAGCTTATTACGATTTTAAAAATTATTTTTCTTTTGAAAGGCTATATAGAGAAATATATAGCTGACGAGTTTATGTTGGGAATGTTCGAAATATTTATTTATTATCTACCTACTGGTAAGGACAGAACAACGTGTGCCGGGCACCGCCAGTTATTAATAAAAATCTTAAATTAGAATACATACTATTTCTTATTAATTTCGAAGAAAACTTTGTCGAGCTATTTTTTAAGTTTTTTTTTTCAGCTAGCGAATAATTTTTCAACAATAATTTATATTTTCATTTTTTTAAACATTTTCTAGTTAATCATGCTATTATGACATTATTGAACTATTAACATAGATACATCCTTAATTTCCAGCTAATATTAGGTATAGTTACGGGTCACAAGAAAAAGTGCGATAGAGTCGTGCATTTTCTTTCTGTTTGCATAAATTCGTATTTCATATTTCAAAATGTTTGAATTATTTTTTATTGAGCTCAGTTGATTTAATCTAAATAGTAAAAAAAAAATACTATTCAGTGTCCATATTTTTGTTATATATTGTACCTAACAAAACTACATATTTGTAGAAATAGAAATATTTAAACAGTAGGTACCTTACAATAAAAAAATTACGTTATAGTAATCTTTTCTAAACTTAAAAAGGACTTAAAAATGTCAAGTTTCTGTCTAGTTTGGGCAAGACCCTCGTAAGTATTTAGTACCAAAAATCTAGGTGAGGACAACTTATCTTACACTTGGCAAGCCCTTGCTTAAAACACTCGTGAGGCCCTCCCTAGTAAAAACTTGATGGACATGTTTCGGTACCACATCAGAAATGTCTCTTGTACACCAAAAACAAACATTTTTTTAGCACCATGCAATTTCAATACCATACAACAATTTTTTTTCTCCAACTCCTTTGTCTTCTTTTTCATGTCACACTGTTGACTATGGGTGTCAGACATCTGTATATTATAGAATTCTTCAGTGAGGAAAACCCTGCTCTAAGTCGTTCTACCTAAAAAGCAAGGACATAAAATCCTTTTCTGTTCTGTATGTATTTGTTATGCAATATTAGAGTATGAAACTTATTCACTTTCCACATTGGACTGACAAGCAGAAGATCGCTGGATCAAGTCCCACATATGCCAACTTTTTTCTTTTGCATGGCGAGGCAAAAGGGTTCATAATCGCCAAGGGTCTAGTTCCAGCTTTTGCTAATCCTTGCTAGCCTTTTGCCAGAATCTATGTACAAATCTCTAGTGCCTTGTCGAAAAGTAGATTATTTTTCTGCGCGGGGACATAGCAGACTTCTTGTAACTTCCTACATTTAACTTTTTTGTCATTCTCTGTATTTTTTATAACTTAATTACTTACTTATGCTGGCGCTACAGTTCGGTGTGGACCAGGGCCTCAACCAACAAGCCTTCTCCAGCCAGCTCTGTCCCTAGCTAGCTGTTTTTCCAGTTTCGCACTCAAAGTTGGTTCAGTTCCTCTTCCACCTGCATGCGCCACCGGTTTCGCGGCCTTCCTCTACTGCGCCGCCGTCCCTCGGGGAGGGATTCAAAGACTTTTCGGGCCGGAGCATTGGTGTCCATCCGCTCTACGTGACCCAGCCACCTGAGTCTTTGCCTTTTCACTTTTGTGACTAGGTCAACGTCGCTGTACAGCCCGTTTTTTTATAAACATACTTTATTATTTCAATCAGAAAAAACTGTTTTTTAAATACAAAATATATGATTTTCCTGAGTGTAAGAATTAAGAAAGTTGATGTTTGTAACTGTACTTTTTTCAATGTTCCTTAAGGTGTATCAAAAGATCATATATGACCACACTTCTAATCCTTAAATTTGTATTTCTTTTCTTTTATTAAGATAAATATTTAGTTTTCCTAGTTTTATACATACACATACACAGCTCAAAATAATTCAATTTTATATCTGTCAAAAACTATATCAATTTATATTTCCCTTAAAATTTGCATAACATCATATTCTCTGACGCTAATCTGAATTTAAAATTTTATTAGAAAGAATAATAATATTAATGTCCCTGACCGGGCGCCAAATAACACCTTAAAATCTGACAAATATTTTCATCTCTCTATATACTCCCATCATGCCAGATTAAAATTCATAGATTCATATATTAAAACGCTTACAACGAAAATTTATTCAAATCGATTCAAAATTCGAGATTATTGATCTAAATTTGTAAAAATTTTAATTTACAAAAAATAAAAAAAAAAAAAACAAATCCAATCGGTAAGTATAAACAATATACACATTCACTAAAAATGCTGCTACCGCAATATTATACCGCACGATGATCATGATGATGATGAAACAATTTCCTTCTGATCGTTCTGAACATCTCCTCTATTTTTGTATCGCGCGAAAAAATAATTTGGCAAGTACTTACGGTTGATTTTTTTTTGGTTTGGTTTGGTTAAATTTTATCGGTGTTGATAATTTTACCTCTTTCCGTTTTAATATAATTTTTGACGCATTTGAAAAATTCCCCCCCGACTATTCCCGCAGACAATACCGAATACCAAACAACCCATCATCATCTTCATTTGCTGGCTTTTTTGGCATCTGGCACACACAAATTGTGACGTTTGACGTTTCGTGTAAACAAAATATTGCCCTGCCTAATTTTCAAGTGCACAGGCACACACCATCGTCCCATAGTCGTCGTCGTGTAAATTTGCCAAAGCAATCGAGAGATGGCTACTAAAGAGATCTCGCTGTCGTTGTTTGCCTCTCCCCGATTGCGATTTCAAATGCCACTGTCCTGTCCTACCTTCATCATCATTATCATCTTCATCTTGATCGTGCGGCAGAAAGGCACACCAAACACCAACATCATCATCTTCATCACCAACATCAGAATTGAGGATCTCGACTCGGGGCATAGAAAGGCAGAATTATCAGCACCAAAAACCAGCACTAGCGAGCGTTTAGTGTTGCGTCTTCGAGATATCTGGTAGATTGGGATTGGGATTCCTTTCTGTTAGCTGTGTGATTTTTCATTGAGTTATTATTAGCGGTAAATATAGGAAAAATTGTATCTTTGAATAAAATAACAAAACGAATCTATTTCGGATGTTATTTATAATAAATTTGTTGGATTTCAACCAACAAAATGGTTTAATTTTTTTTTCTGTTTTTTTTTGTTTGTATTTCAGTTTTAAATTTTTAGTTAATTTTTGAATTGGTTTGTGCGCTTCGTGCTTCTATTATGGCTCAGTAAAAAGGAGAACACCACAAGCATTTTGATGAACTATTTGTGGCCCCAAAGAAAATTTAAATAAAATTATTGTGTACATGGTTTTTATGGGGAAGATGATGGATGGCGAATATGAATAATCTTTTATTTGATTTTTTTTTTTTTTTTTTTGTTCTGGAGGTGTCATTGTTTTTTTTTTTTTTTATTTTTCTGGTTTGATGTATTAGCTAATATGAATTTATTATAGCGAGAATTTGATAATACGCAAATTTACTCGAAAACATGAAGTAATTATAGTCGAACTGATAGAATTTTAATTTTTAAAGATTTGTTTGCGTTATTACTGAATTTAATAGTGTTTTGGATTTTAATTTTTATTTTATTTTAAGAAAGTTATTCAGAATTTTTAAATCAGTTACACTGAATTTTACGTTTTGAATCTTGATCCAATTTTGTATATTTTATTTATTTGATATACAAAATAGAAGTTGTATAATGTTTTATTGAATTAGTAACTTTTACTTTTAAATTCAAGCATTTTAATCCTTAACTGAGTATATGCATTTTTTTTACAAAAAATCTGCATAAAATACTTCAAACAAACCACTGCCAGATTCATTTGATAAACAAAATAAATTTAAACACGCGAATCTTGATTAATTTCAGTGCTTAGCTAAGACAAGTAAAAAAACTAAAATACTACATACTATTTAAAGTAGAAGTCTGAAATATTTTAACAAACTGCATTTAAATAAAAGTTTACTGGTTAAAGTCATACCAGTAGCTTAGGAACAAAAGACTTTTTACTGACTAAAAAGACTGCAACACGTTGATAAGTACTACTGAAAATTAATTAGCTGCATATTTTTAGCTGCATAGTATACTGACTGCTTACTGTGTTTTTTGCAATTACAGTATAAGTCTTCAGTATTAACTTACATTCAATACTTTAGGTAATTAACTAAGACTTTACTGACTTCACTACGAAAGAACTCTCTAATCGAAAGTACCTCTGATGGTAACTATAAATTTCTCGTTAACCTTCATTCAAATTTTTATAAAGGAATTCATTAAAAATTCTAATAATTTTGCATATAAGCACATCAATGTGTGATTTTTTTGTGGAACGAAATATAGGACAGATGAATTTTGTATACCTGGAAGAGGACTATTAGAAAAGATTAAGCCCTTTTTTTCGGAACGTTATGCCCCTGGAGAAATCCGCCATTTTGGAAAACGCTCATAGATGAAAAAATGTAACGCCACGCTTGTAGGAAATTAAATTATCTTTCGTTCACATTTACTTTTTTTTTTTTTTGTGCGGGCAATATTTGCGAGGCTATGTTGTTTAACTTTTATTTTTGATTGCAATTACACATTTTTGACGTTCCCGAGGAAACTTAGGTTAATTACTTTGAAGATAAGAATTTTAGAACACTAAATTTACAAAATTTTGATATATTTTTGAAGATGATGCAATACCGCAGTCATAAGTAACACTTCAATTCACTCGTTTAAATACAGATTTTTTTCAATAAACTTCTTACGATTTCTCCATAACCTTTTATAATTATAACAAATCTAATTATAGAATTTAATAAGTGTAATATGGGGATTAAGATCCAGGAAGAATTTTTAATCCTTCTAAAAAATTGTTTGTCCTATGGCTCTTTGAACAATTTTAGTCACAAAATCGACCTTATTTTTTGTATCATTCGTTTAAATATACCTTAAAAAACAACCTAGTAGCTCATACAATCGTTAAAAAAGGTTAAAAATATTATGCACAAAATCAAATAATAAACAGTTAAAGACATTTTCGCAAAGAATTTAACAATTTTGCCAAAAGGAAGTGTTCTAATCGAAGAGAAAAATGCTCAAATTCGCGACTATCTGGACGATGGTCATAGCAGTCGCGGTGAAGGTCACAACATTGCAATAAGTATGCAGCTACCTTGGATATAGGGAAAACGTTGAAAAAAAAAACAACAAACCGCTAGCGACCATGGCTACAGCACCTCAAGAAAGACAACGCATACTCCGAAAGCCTCAAATTCAACATTATCAGTTAGCAGAATCAATGGTAAAACCGTAGTTAAAGCCAGGTTATCCGGGAAGCCACACATTTTAATCATCTGAAAACTAAAAAAGATCCACCGTAATCAGGCTGGTACAGATCTCATTCGTGAATTTTTAAAGTTGATTTAATAGCTAAAACAGATAGAGCTCAATAAAGAGTTTGACAAATATGAATTTAGGAAAAAAAAAATCGTAAGAGCGGTTTTTTTTTAAATAATTTTGTATATATAAAAATTCTTGAAAATTAAAAAAAAAATTAAATTTGGTATGCCAACTTTTTGTATTTAATAAAATAAAATTTTTCACAAAATTAAAAACAAATCATAAACCCATTTTCAAGATATTGAATTAAAAAAAAAAAAATTTCAATATTTTTTTAAAAATCCAATAAATATTTTTTCTAAAAATTGCAAATGCAAAATTGTTAAAATTTTTGTATATTGGTTGTATGGCAGTGTGTAATATTTTTTGAGCTAAACAAAAATTCAATTTCCCCTCTAGGGAATCCCCTAAGAACCGTAAGTCCAAAGTTTGAAGAAAATCGCTTCAGCCTTTTAGGCTGCAGGTCGAGGTACAGTCAGACAGACTGACAGATGGACCGACGGACAGACGGACAGACGGACAGAGAGACAGACAGAATTGCCGGACCCACTTTTTTCGCGTTCTTTATTATCGTTATGTTAAGGAAAATTATTATCCCAATTTTTTTCTTTTGCACGAATCCTAAACTTGCCCTATACAACGTATATCGCAAAGAAAAAATTACAAAATTTGGTAAAACAAAATAATACCAATAACAGTTATTAACGGTACCTCTCATAGAACCGATTTTTTGATTTTCAAATTTATTGTTAATAGCTACACTGATTTTACCAAATATTTGTATAGAGGAGGTCCTTCACAATTTTTACAATACCAATTTACAATTTTTGAAAAAAATAATTGTTGGATTTTCAAGAATACTTATATTTTTTTTTGAAAATTCAATATCTTTAAACGGATTGATGATTTTTTTTATTATGTGCAAAATTGTGTTTTATTAAATCGTACAAATTGGCATAGCACATTTAATTTTTAAAAATTTTCAAGAATTTGTATAGCTATATAAAAAAAAAAACAATTAAATAAAAACCGCTGTAACGATTTTTGAGTTTTTTTTTTATAAAATCATCAAACAAATCAGATTGCATATTTGATTTAGAGCTCTAGCTTTTTAAGTTATCAAAAAAAATAACAAATTAATAGTTATCTAAATCTAAACTTTTATACAAACACGAAACAATTATTTTGTATGTCCGCGCATAACTCATAAAGTATTCAACTAATTTACGTAAAACAAATTCTTTAATATTATTTATATCTATAGGCTAGTTTTTATTTCTTAATTTGTTTAATTCCTAATAGCCATGTCAAATTCGACAATAAATTCGCAAAGCGCGATGTAGTTCTGCATTTTTGATATGTTGGTGGGGCATGTTAGAGTAGTCTGTAGCTAAGTCTGCAACTTCGAAAAACTGCAAACATTGCTTGTTGCACTTAGTTAACATCATGTTTCTTGCCAACATTTTTGGGCCGATTTAAATCAAGTTTTAGAATTTCGCCTTGTAATACTATAGACAACTTAACTCCAAATTTTTAGAAGAATTGGAGAATGTTTCACCTATTTCTTGAGTGCTTCAAAATTTTCTAGTTTTTCAGAATTTGTTTTTTTAGTTCATCGATAGATATCAACCCAAATAAAACATGCATGAATTTAAAACTAATTTTTATAACAAACAAGTTTATAGTGGACGGTTTTTTCCTAAGTTGCATATTTCCAAAGTTATAAAGGAAAAAATTGTGTGAATTTACCGTTTTTTTCACTATTACATTTTTCCTGCAGCGAGTACAGGTTTTTCGAAGTTGCAAACTTGGCTATAGACTACTCTAACATGCCCCAACAACATATCAAAAATGCTGAACTACATCGCGCTTTGCGAATTCAGCATTTTTTTTTTTTTGTAATTATTGACTGGTCTATAAGAATATTATTGTTTTTAAATTATTGTGTGTCACCTTTTCTGTTAGAGTTCGACCCAAATATTCACTTAGTCTTACAAACCGGTTTGATATTTTAAGAAAATAAGAATTATTAGATTAATTCAACACTCTTACGAAAATGCTCCTATATTTTTTTTAATTATACATACAAAGCTAAGGAATAAATTTAAAACATTAGCAAGTGATATAATTTGACTTGTTTTTATAACTTTACCATCGTAAATCTTAAGCTACGTTAAAGTTGTTAGCTAAGAGCAAATTTGTGAGTTCCAGTCGTGGAGTTTATTTTTTATAAGTTCATATTTAATTTTAAAAAAATCAAATCTTGTGCATCAAACGGAAAAAATAGCTTTGGCACAATCTATTCGATATGCATAGAGTGTGGTTCATTTTAATGGTGAATGGCCGGAAAATGTAACTAATGTAAAGTCCTTTATATGTAAGTTTATGACTATATTTTCAGTACGATAGGTAAATATCAGTGGTGTAGCGTGAGCAGGGCAGGGGGCAAAGTCACCGGGCGGTACTTTGCCGGGGGCTGCAAATCGTGCAATAATAAATAAAAAAAAATTACCCACCTGCTCGCTTTTTCAAATTTTTTTTTATCAATCCTTTGTTCTTAAATTTAATTTATTTATTGAGCCCAAAGAATCCAATCAAAAATTGTCCCAGCGGTGAAAACTCTTCAAAGTCCAAGTCACTAATCGGACTACAAAACACATCAAATGCTACTGTAAAAATGTGCATACAAATACAAGCTCTCTTACTTAAACGTCAAAAGAAAAGCATTGAAATGTAATTCAAATTTCAAACCTGATTTTCTGAAGTGATTGTAAACTCGCTAGACTTGCTTAAATGTATGTGCCAAACACATTATATGTTCTCAAAAATGCAACATAATAATTTCTCGCTTTCAAAAATTTTAAAATCTTCGTGCAGTGTCATAGCCTTTTTTGCTATTATAATTTAATTTTATAATATGGGCGATTTTTTAAAGATTTTTTATTTTAAAGTTTGTTTATTGGTGACTCTTCCATTCAAATGGTTGTAGGTAATTATTTATACTTTTCATGTAGCACCCTTGCAACGTCTGGCAGGGCAACTTTTAGCTAGAGTAACGGGACCAACGCTACGCAGTAATCTGCAGTGCTTTGCAATTCTATTCCCGATTTTCCAGGTCACCAAGTAGTGGGTGTAATCGAGTGATCTTCTAACTTCATAGTGAATTTAGCAGCTCACAAAATGTATTTCAATAACCAAGCATGCTAGAGATTTGAATGAAGGCTCCAAATTTGAAGTTCTTTTTGCATTTTACGAAATGCTAATTCCTAATTTTGAGGTCCTTTATTTAAAAAAAACTGCCACAGGTCAATCGATTACGCCAATTATTTGGTGAACTGCAAAATCAGGAATAGAAATGCCAGAAAAAATGGAAACAAAACTGCAAATTACTTCGTTAGTACTGTTACTCTTCTCGCTGAAAGTCGCCCTGCCTACTTTACAGACGTGCACGCTTGCACGTGCGGTAAAAAATCGCCCTATTAAGATTTTATTTTTCATATTTTGTTTTTAATTTCTTATATGACAAAAATGGGCACGGTGCCAGGCGGCATAGAGCAACGCTACGCCACTGCGTATGGAAGGGTGCTTTTTTGGGGGTTAGTTAAAGCAGTTAGGGCCAGTTTCACAGTAATAGTAGTAGCACTTAAGTGCGGCATAAATGACCCAAAACGCCAACTTTCGCAGTGCACACGTACCTGCACAACTTGCACTTAATAGACCAAGAGCCCACAGCAAATTTAGGGGTGTGAAAGTGAACCAAAAAAATAGTATATGAGTCGAAAGGTATGGTTATGCTTATGAAAGAAAGGCAAGTCTTGCAGTCCCTGGAGGCGGCTTAAGATGCCTTATAGCAATTTAAAAAATTAAAAAAATCAACTTTGAGGATGTTTTAAGAACGAAAAAAGAGTTTGTATCCATCCCTAGGTATTGAGCCCCTGATTACAGATCCGTATGTCCAAGACCGATTGGAGGCGGCATTTACCCTGCCAGACCGTTTGAAAAACCGGTAAAATCAACTTTATGAGGATGATTGTATGAAGCAAAAAACTTTGTACCCATTCCTAGGTATTGAGTTCCTGATAACAGATTCGTATGTCCAAGACCGATAGGAGGTGACATTTACCCTCCCAGGCCGTTTATACAACCCGAAAAATTTAAAAAAAATGGGTAAACAAATTATTAAAAAACAACGGTAAGAACTAAAATGCCCATTTATTTGTGTATGTAAGTTCAGAATTCCCTTCTATCATCTCGTTTTTAAATAAAGTTCTTTAAGTGAACAGTTTTTGAAATATTAATTTTCAAACTCAAAATTTTGAAAAAAAAAAAAAAATAAAAACAAATGTTCAAAATACTTTTCTTCAAAATTTCACGTAATTGGGTACTATTTTTTCTTCCAAAATTCAATGCTCTTATCAAATCATAGTGAGATACTGTTTCACTTTCACATCCCTAAATTTGCTGTGGGCTCTTTAACTATACATACATAAGTATCGCGTGTTGGGCACTTAAGTGTCACTAACTCAGACTGCGAAAATTATCAAAAAGTACCAATATGCAAAACTTGAGTGCAACATTTTCAGGTAATTGTTCACTGTGAAACTGGCCCTTAGTATTTTACCTGTTTTACGGAAAATAAACGCATTTTCACATAAAATGGAATATAACTTTTTTTGTCATATTATCTTAATTTATTCAGCATTGAAAAATACCTTTAAATCATGTACCAAAGCTCAAATATACCAAACTAAAATTTCAGTCCAAAATCCCACATTTTCTTTGAACCTTAAAAAAATTATTAATATAAATATTTTTATAGACTTTTTGATTATTGATTCTCGTGATACTCTTAACAATTGTACCAAGTTTCATGAGGAAATATCATTTTTTTCACAAGTGTTACGGTAAAGAGTCCCACCCTTTACACTTCTCCACAAATAAGCACCCTTTTACCATAAATATTTGTATGGACAAAAAATAGCTTTTAACGGCCTTTAGTCCTTAAATATTGGCGTTTCGTCCCGGCGGCGTTATCACTTGGACTCTTCAGGTGATAGTGAGGGCCTTGTCAAGACGCAATTTTTATTAAGTTCAGTCCAACTTACATCTATTTTGAATCAATAATTCAACAAGTCCAATTAAATAATGCTAAGTCTTCTACTTGGCTGATGTATTTCAGTAGTATATAGAATTTGTATTATAAAAAACACTCATATATTTGTATGGACTTTATGGATCCATCGGAACGGAGAATTTCCCGGTTTTATACGAATCTTCAAAACCCCTTGTTAAAATATAGCCTCAAACAAACATTTTCGTTTTTATTCTGGCGGAGCAGACACATTTTTTTTTTTTATTTTTCATCTAGTGATGTTTCATTTGTACCTACCTAGATCACTTAAAAACCAATAAAAATTCAAATGTATTCTTCATCCTACTTCTTAATTAAATAAAATGTCCTCTTAATCATTCCTCTAATTAATTGCGTCCAAGCTTTTGATTTATTTCAACCATTTAGCCACCTTTTTTAACGCCTGCTGCTGCCTTGCCTGCTGCCTGAGATAGCTCATAGGAAGAGAGCAAAATCTCTGAGAGAGAGAGAGAGAGAGCTGACAAATTATTATACAAAAACACATTCATTACACCACTCGCAGTCTCAACTCAACTCAACTTAAAAGATTGATATGCCAAATGACAAATTAGTGGCCAGAGTTCGCACAACAAAAATTAACGCCAATGATACTTTATATTCAAATAAATTATTAATAAGCAGGCATAATAATGTATATTGTATGGTATGACTGCGATTGTGTTATATTTTTATGGCATTTAACAAAAGAACGTGGGTGATGGTAGTGGTGGATTATCATATAATATTCTGGTGACAATATGGTATAGAAGCATGTTAACATTGCTTTCTGACTAAACAGCATAATATACATAGGTAGTGACGGCTGTGAACGCTATTTTTGGACTTCCCAGAAATACATCAGAATGTGTACAGAATATTCTTTACAAATAATTTTCGATTAAATAATAAGTTTAGGCGTATAGTGATTATTCTTAGTTCCTAAGAATTCTTAGTTCCTAAGAATATGTGGTTTTAAATTGAGAATAAAATACATTTTTGATTTTAATTCCAGAAATGTGAAGGTTTAATAGAATTCGGAAAGTCCGATAAGTTCTATATTTAATTTTATGTTTTACAGAATGTCAACAAGTAAAGGAAGACTCAAAATACAATTTGAATTCAAAGTATTGTTAGAAACATTCATGTTTATAATAAACATTTGATTTTGCTTAACCAGTCGAATTAAACAAAACTAAATGCTGAAATACAGACAATTAGTCAGTGGATTTTTTTTTATCTTAATCGACCGCCTAGCTCTTTTGCGTTGGCCACCATTTTGAATTTTTGGAAAATCGTTTTTTGTTAAATAACTCGTTACTTTTCAACTTCATTCTTAAAACACTCTTAAAAAAAATGTTTAAAATTTAATTATCAACAACTTTGGTATTGATAATTTCTTGTCTAAGATTGATAGTTTTCCATATAATCCGTCAATTGTGATCAGTTATTTTTAGGTTATCCGCAATAAAGGGTATTTTTGTATACCATCAAAAGTGTGTTTTTTTTTTGTCAATCATTAAGGGGACCTTAAGGAGTCTAAATTCAAATTTTCCACTTCATATCGCTTAAAATTTGGCCGGCATCTTGAATTCAAAGTAATTTGTAATAACAAATCATTATGAACTAGTTTTTTGTGACTAAAGGCGTATTAACTTTTGATTAAATTTGCTAGTTTTCGACTTAAGTCTGAAAATCAAATTATCCGAACTAAAACTTAGAGCTGGGCACGAGACGAGAAAAGTCTCAGTCTCGGTCTCGCATGACGAGACTGAGACGAGACGAGACGAGACGAGACGAGACGAGACGAGACGAGACGAGACGAGACTGCCTTTCAGGCATCCGAGACGAGACTGTATATTTGGACCGAAATTTACAGAGAGTCTAATAAATTAAAAAAATATTCAAACGATAATCGAAAATATTTCGTTCCAACAATCAACAGGTTGTCCGAAAATCGTATTTGACGGAGACGAGACCGGGACGAGCCTTCTTATATGAGACTGACACGAGACTTAAAATTTTCGATTTTAACGAGCCCGAGACGACACTTACAAAAGTCTCGCCGAGTCTCGTCCGTGGCCAGCCCTACTAAAGCTCTTTTCCGCTACACCGCTCCATTGCAGCCGCTCCATTGCAACCTAACCTCACCTCACTTTACTACCCCGATTGTGGAACCAAAATCCAAATTATATGCCTTTTGTCTCAAAGGTGTTATCTTAGCTAAGGAGGCTTAAGAAATAACTAAATATAAAAGCTAACATCTCAGCCTAATCGCAGAACACTTCTTTGAGCTTCAACTAGTGTATAATATATGCAGGCATAACTAAGTACCATTACTTATGTTTATATTTTGCCGATTTTTCTGTTTTTGGAAACAAATTTGCTGCTGAACCATTCTCTATCTCTTTAGAGAATTCTAAAATTTGAAGCCAAATCAATGGTATATAATGTGGTTTTGGAAAAAAAATATTTATATGTACAACCACTGAAAGAAACACACGTGCCAAATGAAGTCAATACTCCATATTTGGCACAAAACTAAAATTCAATTTATGTGGTCGTATTGTGCATGTTGCGGTGCGTTGGTTATATTGACAAATAATATCAATGGAGTTGTAAACATAGTTGCCATTTTAGTAGAAATCTACAAATTTTTCAAACAAAAATCGACTTATTGTAATGTTCGATTTTTTCAATTTGTAATCTGAGTTCAATTAATTTTTATCAGTTTAAATATTTAAGTTTTTAACAAATGTTTTTTTGATTTAACTCTCATTTATGTACTTCCTCTCTGTTAAATTTAAAATCGTCATTTTAAATTGAGATTTTAAAAAAAATTTGATGACAATTTGAAAAATACAATTTTTAGTGTCGATTTTAAATTTAAGGGGAAGTGGCTAAAAAGGGGCCTAATAGATATTTGGGTATTTTAAGAACCAGCAAGTAGCATATTTTCCTGGCAATATTTTGTTTGGGAATGGGGTTTTTGGTCACGAAAGAATAACTACTGGAAATACTAAACAATAAATATGAAACACATTTTAATAGAGTCCTTAGACTGAGTTCATATGACGATATAGTAAGGAAATAGGCAAAACTAATTTAAAATAAAAAGGCTTATTTTACCTAGAAATATATAGGTAGGTAAGGTGGGTATACCTCAGAAAAGTTGAAAAATTTAATAAATTTAAATCATGACATATTTTTTTAAGGGATATTTTGGTAAGCAAAATTTGTTTCAAGTGGCAATTGTGGATTGAATTGTGCAATACCATGAGAACTATTGGTTGAAAAAATATTTTTATAATTTTTTATTTCATACTAGAGGAACTCTGCCACATTTTGCAGTAGTATTTCTGAGTCTTAACATTCAGACAGTAGATCCTAGTTAAACGTTTTTTAACTTTCTAACTACGTTAAATAAAAAGAAAATTCAAATACACGGATAAAGAGTGTAATAGTGGGCGAATAAGATGACACTAACGCGAGACTTAAGAGACTTTAATTAAAGAATTTGTTCTGTTTCAGGATGATATTGAATACAAAAAGCATTAAAAAGTGGGCGTGGCGGACTGATCAAAAATAAATTCTGAATGTTTCGATTACTAAGTGGGTTGTAGGTAGGGCTCGATATCGGTCTCGCATAACGAAACTGAGAGGAGACGAAATGAGACTGCCTTTTCAGCAACCGAGACGAGACCGAGAAGAGACTGTATATTTGGACCGAAATTAACAGAGACTCTTCTAAATTAAAAAATCCAATTTCAGTTAAATATTTATTTTCTTCTGCATATATCTAAACAATAATCGAAAATATTTCGTTCCAATAATCAACAGGTTGTCTGCAAATCATATTTTTCGGAGACGAGACTAAATTACACGAGACTGAGACGAGACTGAAAATTTTCGATTTTAACGAGACAAAGACGAGACTTACAAAAGTCTTGCAGAGTTTCGTCTCGTGGCCAGCCCTAGTTGTAGATCTTTCTCGATCGATTTTTATTTTGTATTCACTTGCGACGTTTCGGAATAAAAAATAAAAGTCTACATCAAGACAAAGACCTATATCCTATAATTAGTAATCCAAGTTTATTAAAGAAGGTTCACGAAAATAGGAACAATTAAACTCTGAAATTTTTAGCGAAATCGCTTCGGTAGATTTCGAGTCTAACTTAACATTGCGATCAAGCGGAATACGAACAAAGAGGGTTAGTTTGATCAGAGACAGTTGATTTATTAACTTAGTAGATTGCGTTTTCTCTCCCCCAAATGCTTTTACGTGCTCAATAGGAAAAGTTTTGGTTTCGTGTCGAAAAATATTTGAAAATAACCAAGGCTGACCAAGAGACGAGACTCTGCGAGACTTTTGAAAGTCTCGTCTCGGTCTTGTTAAAATCGAACATTTTCAGTCTCGTCTCGGTCTCGTATAATTCAGTCTCGTCTCGGTATCGTCGCCGAAAAATACGATTTCCGGACAACCCGTTGATTATTGGAACGAAATATTTTCGATTCCAGTTTGAAAATGTGCAGAAGAAAATAAATATTTAACTGAAATTGGATTTATTAATTTATTAGACTCTCTGTAAATTTCGGTGGAAATATACAGTCTCGTCTCGGTCTCGTCCCGGTTGCTTTAAAGGCAGTCTTCTTACGTCTCGTCTTGGTCTCGTCATGCGAGACCGAGATCAAGACTTTTCTCGTTTCGTGGCCAGACCTAAAACTAACATTACGATGATGTAGAAGTTCAAAAATGTGATCCTCAAGACACCTGTCGGCCTGTTTTTCTATGTGTCCTGCTCGTCCAGATGTATATGGTATATCGTCCAGATGTATATGGAGCCTAAATGGTTTGACGGATTTGCTTCATATTTGGTGTGAAGCAATTTTAAGTCGCGTATGACAACTTTCGAAAAAGTGAAATCTGAGTATGCCATTAATTGCCGAGTAATATGCCGTGGAATCAAAAAAATTGCCGCGCTACGAGTTTGCCCACGAAGGGCAATCCTGCTAACTTTATATAAAGTTAGCATTACAGTTTTTTGTTTTTGGGCAAAAACAACTTTTGAGTATACAAGAATATTCCAAATAATTGCCGTAAATATGCCGTGAAGAGAAAAAAATTGCCGCGCCCTTCGTTTGCCCACAAAGAGCAAAAGCCATTTATAGGCTTATTTGCATATAAAGTTAGCATGGCACTTTTTTGTATGGCAAAAAATGAATTCTGAGTATGCCAAGAATTGCCGAATAATTGCCGTAAGCAAACCGTGAAGCAAATAAAATTGCCGCGCCCTTCGTTTGCCCATAAAGGGCAAAAAAAAAAACATTTTCAGGCCGATTTTTTTTTTCTTCACGGTTTATTTACGGAAATTTTTGGCTAAAAAGGTGTCATGCTTACTTTACATACAAATTTGCGGGAGCGGCAATTTTTGTTTCCTTCACGGTTTATTAACGGCAATTATTCGGCAATTCTTTTTGGCTAAAAAAGTGGCATGCTTACTTTACATGCAAATTAGCCTGAAAATTTTTTTTTCCCTTTGTGGGCAAACGAAAGGCGCGTCATTTTTTTTCTCTTCACGGCATATTTACGGCAATTATATGGAAACTTCTTGTATACTCAAAAGCTATTTTTGCCCAAAAACAAAAAAAACTGTCATGCTAACTTTATATAAATTTAGTAGGATTGGGCAAACCCGTAGCGCGGCAATTTTTTTTGATTCCAGGGCATATTTATGGCAATTACTCGGCAATTAATGGCATACTCGGATTTTACTTTTTCGAAAGTTGTCATGCTTACTTTACACGGCTGCTTTTTTATGTGATAGAGGAGAAATTCTATAATTGCTGCCATACAAAAATTTCTGCATTATCAGGTTTGCTCAAAAACGGCTCAAACGATTTTGATTAAACTTTGTGCATGCCATCTTTAGACCAGGTTTAATAATAGTGCATTTGTTCCAAAAATATCGAATATTGGAATTAAAGTTATGGTTTTTTTTTGAACATATGACAAAATGACGCCCAATTTCTAAATTAGTTTTAAAATATTGCATTAATTAATAACTTTTAATTACGAATAAACAGAATCAAAGAAAAAATATTTTTTTTTTTATTTTAAAATTTTTTTCAATTTTAGTTCCATTAAACCAAAAAAATTCAAAACTGCTGCTTTAAAATGTTTTTATTATTTTCTCGTTTACGATATAAAAATATTATGAAACCAATACCATACGTACACCGTCAATGTCTAGCTAAATTCTAGTTGTTAGCTACGAGAGAAAGTGCGCCCGATTTACGTACAGAATTATAGAAAAAAGGCAATTTTTTACTGAGAATATAGCGTTCGTTTTAAAATTTTTTTTCCAGAAAAATGGTTTTTAAATAAAGAGGTATATAGTTCTAATTTCTAAATTCTGTTCCTCTGTACCTACTTAAAAAAACAATTCTTACATTTGATTTTTTGCGAAAATTGTTCTTCACATTTGTATCTTATTATGTATAGGGAAGAGTTTTCAAAGAAATTTAAAAACTTTTATCTACATACATAATATACTTCTAGTGATTTTCTTAAAACGTGGCACCTCTTTGTTTTAAATACTTTCTCAAAGTATAAAAAAAAAATCTTAAAAATAACAAAAATACTAACCATACACATTTTAAAATCCCCTAAGATAAATCATATATTTCTCTTAAACAGCTTCAATATTTTTGATTAAAATTTGTGCTTTAGTACACTGGTCCGATTCATGATCCGTCAAACCGATACAAATGGTCTATAGTAGTATAACAAAATTCATTCATTGTGGTTCACTGGGGCGTATACGCACTTTTCTCATTTTAGTGAATTTTTTCTTAAATTTTGTGTGCCTGATTTTAAAGTTAGGTATCAACAAATTTTAGTTTTATCCAATTTGTTCTGATTATACAAGGTAGTACTATATGACGTCGGGTCCTTTTTTGTATCTTCTAGATTTCTATAATTGTTATTATACTCTTGATATTTATTGTTCGCTGTTTTTATTTTTGATATTTTAGCTACCTTACTACCTCTGTTATAGATTCTGGTTTTCCAGTATTTATTCATAAGTTGAATACAAACAAATATATTTGAGCGATATTTGATTATTATTGTTTCCATTTAATTTGACTTTCATAATAACACTTCCTGATAAAACACCTTGCATATATTATATTTTAATATGTTTTTTTTTATCCATAGACACACAAATTTTGTTTGTCATATCAAAATTAATTTGCATAACAATAGCCAAGCTATAAATTAGCCGGGGTCACATTACAAAATAGATTACCCACTCACGGCAATTAAATGTATACCCACCGAAAGTCTCAAGTTTGCTGTTCATTATAAAAAAATACGAAAAAGTAAAATTAAAAGCTCACACAGATAAAGATAATTCAGCATGTGCTGAACTCCTGTTCGTCCGGCTTCCTTACCACAACTTAATTATTATGATATAAAAAAACAACCCCTCCCTGTCCACCAAACTCACACAGACAAAATATTTGCTAACATACTCTCACACTTTTTCTTTTTATTTATTCACAAAATCTAATTTTTTTAATTTGTTTATGAAAAACGTTTTCTTTTTTTTTTTTGAAAGAAGAATGTTCCCATATTATCGTTACCTCATTGACAATATGTCAACTCATATGTCACAGTGGTTAAAACAAATTATTAAAAAATAATTAAAAGTGGAAGCTCCGAAATTTATGAAGCTATCAAAAACCGATCCCCTGGCATTTTAATACACTGAAGCTAGGTCGAGGCCGCATCGACATATGACTGCGCCTCATCGACATTTGACAGCGCCTCTTGTACGCAAAAATGTGTCACATAATGATACTGGCATCTGAAAAACTATATTTCAATATTCACACTTGATTGACGGTGTTCACATGGGACTGACTCCTCCGAACATCATTTTGATATCAAAAAAGAAAACGTCAAACAAATTTTTTTTTGACATTTTCCAATGTGACCAATGTGAACACCGTTTATAGAAATAGAAGTAGACATGAATATCTGATTCTTGACTACAACAAATGGAACGTCATATTTTCAAGCAAAATTTTGACAGTTTAGTAAATTGACAACCTTATTATTTGACAGAAGAAGACTGCAAATCAATTTATTTCAACTTGACAGACAATTTGTCATATTTCAAGTTTGTTTGTAAATTGACAACCAGATTATGCCAAAACTTATCCAAAGTCTCCTTAACTTCTGACGCCTATATGGGTGCGCCGCAAAATCCACACCAAACGTCGCCGTGCGTCGGCATGGTCCTGAACTCAGTAGATGATGTAGCCTAGTCACTAGCAGATTGATGGTGGAGTTGTATGTAGTTGGTGTGGACGCAGACAGAATCATTTCGCCTTAAAGCTCCAAATTGGTGGCAAGCGCCAAGCTATATAATTTTGTTCACCTATATAATATTTTGACACATAAAATTACACAGCTAAACATAATTAATGGGAAATATATGAAAAATGGGTGATAAAGTGAGGGTTGGAAGAAGAGGGAATTAGTAGAGTGTAGGTATAGAAAGAAACAACGATAACAAAGTTGAGGTTTTTTTGAGATATTATGTACCACCTCCACTATTTAACGTTGGTGTCATTTGTTGGTATATTAATAAGTGCTCTGAAGACGACATTGTCGACGAGCGACGATGGCGATGACGACTATGGCGACGAGTTCGACCTCAATTTTTGTTTAGGTATGTACATATATACATATGTATGTATACATTTTACTATTTACATTATGAAATAGGCATTGGAGGCTACAAAGTATAGTAGCAGTGTAGGTATATTTATGCATGCAATCGCATTGAATTCAATGCTCATTAAAATAAAAACAGAACAAAAAAACGTACAAAAAAATTAAATTAATGTATGGAAAGAACGAATAAATTAATCTACTCGCACTTCTTTATTTATTGTTTTTCTAGGAGTACAATTTAAAATATAAATTAGTTTCCGAGACGGAAAAGTCTGTTTTTATTTTATGCATTTTTAAAAAAAATAAAATTAATTCCTCTCGAATTTTAAAACTAAATAAAATTATATCATTTCTTTTATTTATTTATTAAAACAAAAAAAAAAAACAAAAAATTACTCATTCTTAAGGCTAGGCGCATATTGAACCACGTCCAAAGCGTGTGACGTGACGAGCGTCGCACGACACTATTATAGGAACGTGTCATACCGTTCTCCGCATACTGAATCACGTGTCTTGTGTCAAAATAGAAATTAATTGAAGCAAAAGTCGTCTGATATATTGATAATTGAAAGAAACTTAAAAAAAAACAAGTTATTTCTAAAAAAAGCAAACGATTTTTTATTTTCAGAACCAACGACAGTTTATTATTTAATTTTTTGACTGAAAAAACAAACACGCGCCGGTTTCGTAAGGAAAACTGTGTATCGATCACTGTGTCACGCGATTTTCGGAAAACACGCGTCAGGTCATGTCGTGCCGCTCTATCAAAATGCGTTGTGCTATTGATTTACATTGTTTAAAAAAACTCATGCTGTGTTGTGTCGCGTCACTCGCGTCGAACGCGTTTTAATATGCGCCTAGCCTAACTGTTATCAGTGGCAATTTTAGGCGTGTGCCTAGTGCCAGGGTGCAGGCCTCCGATATTTAGGGGCCCCTTAAAACATAACAAAACAAATAAGGAAGTTTTCTCATAAAACGGAACCTAATTCTGTTTAGTAAATTTTCTGGCAAAAACTGCATTCTATAGTTTTCTCAAAATCACTTAAAAATTTAGATCAACACGAAGTTTAATAAAAATCTTTGAAACCATTTTCGAAAAAAACAAAAAAAAAAAAATCGTTGTTTTCCATTCTACAAGAGCTAGAACAAAAATAACAATCCCATAAAAATACTTTATTCCGAATTCCAAGCGAATCGGTCTACCCGTTGGTCCTCTGGCTCAATATACTCACGGAATGCACATCAGTTTACCCTTCAGCCCAACTGCGTACGTACTGTTAAGTATAGAGATTCTTTCTTTAGTCGCACTACAAGAATGTGGAATGCTTTACCCGGCACTATTTTTCCCTATCATTTTGATATTCAAAGGTTCAAAACCAACGTGCACCGGCATCTCCTCTAAAATTTTTCCCTATTTTCCTATCGCTCGCACTGTGTTTAAACATTTTAAGGGTAGTAAGAACCCCTTTAGTGCGCGCTTAATTAAAAAAAAAAGAACAGACATACTGACGTACTAACATTTACTGAAATATTAACGTGCTGACGTACTGAAGTTCTGATGTACTGAGGTACTGACTCACTGTTGTACTGATTAACTGGCGTACCGACGTACTGACTTAATGATATACTGACGTATTGACGTACTGACGGTGTGACGTACCGACGTACCGATGAAACGTACAGAGGCACAGTGGCACCGTTACACTGATACATGAACCGACCCATACGCCCGTCATAGCAAAATAAATTATTTGGAATTATCCATCTGCGTTTAGTTGGATTTGATTAAAGGCTCTCCCAAACCAATGCGGAACATTCGTTGCGGCGAAGAAACATTCGCATGTCAAAATTTATTTACATGGTGATATATGAGAGTGCCCACACCAACGCGGCGGAGAAACATATGAATTAATTTTGACTTACGAATGTTTCTTCGCCACAACGAATGTTTCGCATTGGTTTGGGGGAGCCTTAAAGCTTCGATTTTTTTTTGACACGGAAACACTAAGCTTGCTCTAAGGATCAAGTTACAAAAATGAAACATTTTGTTATTAGAAACTTTAGTTTTAGTTAGTTAGTTATTTATTGACTTATTTAAAATTCATATACTTACATAAGTATTAAGTGATATAAATACCTTATAGTCTTATTGGTTCGGCATACATAATGCCGTCTACCAGATTAGAAACATTATTTCGCAGTCAATCGTATAACGCTTGGTAATTGACTTAAGTTATTAATAGAACACCATAGCTTACAGTTTTTGTCTGAAACTTGTCCTAGTTCCCATCACTAAAGAAATAGGTCATTTCCGCAGTTTCGCTTGAATAAAATTTTAAAATTCATGAAAAAAATAATAATATAATTTCTCCTAGAATATTGATTAGAAAATGAAAAACCAAAAAAAAAAAGATAAATAGAACATATTCCTCCCCGAATTGTGTGCAATATAAATCATAAAATCAATCGCCATCAATCATTCTATAAAACCCATACAAATGTTATGCATAATCAAAAACACACCATACACACCGTAAAACCGTGCCTACGAAACAGCGCAGAACAGCTCAGCGTATACAATATTATTCACTCCATCAGCGAACCTTATTAAAAAATCGAAGGATAGAATGTTCCAATTAGTCGCTAGCTTGACAAGTTGATCAACAACTGATAAACCTCCATTGTGTTGTGTCTGCTACTCGTTTCGTATGACAAAATAAAAATAAAAAAAAAAAAAAAAAAAAACAGTAGGTACCTACTCTGAACCCAACCTCCACCCTCACCGTTACTACCTCTACCACCCTACCAAACCTCCCTCATATATACCGATACCCATTACCCAATATTCGCATATACAATTTATGCAAATTGTACAACGCATATTGAAGCGTTAAGAAAACAAAAACAGAATACAAAAATAAAAATAAAAAAAAAAAATATTTCCATCCCATTTGAGAGTAGTCGGTCATTTAGAATTGCTGAACCTATTTATAGAAGAGAAAAAACATCCAACAAACTAGCCAAACACTATTACCATCGACTGACTGAGTTCTGCCATGTGCCTTGAAGCCGATAACGAACTTATTACTTAAAACTTTGAGACGTTACTCGTAGTCAGTCGTAGTGAGTGATCCGTGTTTTTGCTTACTGCTTTTGACGACGACGACAACAACTACTCCAGCCAGCGTGCGGCAGCGGTGGCGCGGCGGCGATGGTGGAGACGCGCCACATTGTCACACTGACTGCCATATTTAGATTGAATTTACTGAGATTTGTATTTTTCGAATAAATACCCGTATATGTATGTTTGTTTGTAGGAATTTATATTTTATAATAATAAATATGTCTTTGTTCTCGTTTTCGATTTGTATCTCAGGGTATAGCGAGTTATGATATGAGATGTTCATAGTTTTAACTTGGGTTTGCATGAGACTTTGTTGTTTCGATTTTCTGAGACCTTGATGGTTCTGTTAATCGAAGGTAATACTTTTTAGAGAAGCCATCAGGTGGAATAACAAACATTCCTGGTTTTTTTTTTTTTTTAAACCTTTATTCCAAAAAAACATCATAAACCGATTATAAGGAAGTTCTTATCTTGGGACGCGTTGTAGTGTTAGATTCCATTTCAATTCATATTCAATGGAAAAAAGCAACTGCTAAGTATCCTTATACGATATAATATGACAGTTTCAACAAATAGTCACGTTCCACAATGAGAGGATTCCTAACACCTTCCTAAGTGAACCCTCATTTTTTCGTTTAATCGAATTGTCTCGTTTATTTTAGTTGGCACATAAGGGTTGAATTCATAAATGTTAAAATTCAGCAGCACTACAAAGCTTACCTTCCATTCTTGGAGACAAAAATATTTACCTTTAGAAAGTTCTTTTTTATTTTTATTTTTTAATTTTATTTTTCAAAGTATTGATGATCTTCTCAACAATGTCATGGGAGGGTCGTTCTATTCGATTTTCTTTCGTTTCCTCTGTTAAAGTGGTTATTAGCAAACAATCCAAACTGAAATCTTGGGTAAAGTAAAAAAACCCTCGATAAGTCTCCATATCTCATATATCTTAATAGAAGTTTCTCCAATATCTAAGAGATTTTCCGCATTTTTTTAATCAATTATTAATTCTGCAATTTTACATTAGGCGTATTTTTTTGTGCCCTCTATGTTAGTTAGCTTAGAAATAATGGCACAAAAAAACGCTCATCGTTGCTTCACAATAATTTGGCAGCACTGATATAACAATGACATTGGCCGCGATCTAAAACCTATGCAGAGCTATCCGGATAGGTTCGTGTTGTTGCAATCCCGTGTGTTAGCTATCCATGCTATCCGAAAATGTCAAAAACCGCTGACAGTAAAATGCAAAATTGAGATTTGTTTGCCGTCGTCGAGTTGTATTTTTGATTTTTTCGGAAAAATAATTAAAATAATATAATAATAAAACATGGATACGAAACTATTTTATCGCATCGATTCTTGATCGCGGCCATTTTCAGACATTTTGGCTGTCAACTGTTTGTCAATAAAAAAAAATTGAACAAAATACCGTTACAATTTTGATAAACTGAAAGAAACGTCTCATCCCTGGAACAGGGGGCCAACTATGTAACTCGATTCTATGATAAAAATGTTCGAATTCGCAAAATCGGAACTATGTAATTCTTTTAGAACGTTAAAATACACGATAATCGAACACACTAGTAGTGCCAACTGTGTACTTTCGCAAAACTGGGGAACTAACTAGCTCGAAAATGAATGTCAAAACAAATCGAAATCGCAAATAATCATTCGACATCAAATGTGCTTGCGAGCAAATAAAAGAAAGTGTCCCTAAAAATGTAAGTAAATATTTATTACAAATTGATTTATTTATTGCTACATATGTACATATTTAATTAACTTATTTGGCATTGTATATATTCTAGCAGCATCAAAATCTTCTAATACGAAGGAAATTCTGGGTGCAGTGTATGACAAAGCCCCCAGATTTGTCTAAAATCCACGAAGCCTTCAATATTTTGGACGCAGTTTGTTGTGCCAACCCCGTATTCTTGTTTCCACGAATCTGATGTTGGCCACCTTCCTTTTTCCAAGATTTACAGAGCTTGATGATATTCGGCACAGAAATTTGCCTTCGACGAATGCTCATTTCCCTTGATGTACATGCATACATATGTAATTTTTTTAATATTTATTTTCACAAATCTTTTATCACTCTTATCTCTAATATGTTAGAAGAATCACAGTCCATGTTGATAACTTTTTGATTATTAAAAAAATTAATTTCAAAAACTTCAAATTGTGTTCTTTTTTTTTTAATTTATCTGATAACCTAAAAGCGAGACTCGTTCGAAAGTAGAACATTTTAAGAAAAAGAATTGACATTACTTTCATTCGATTCTAGTTTAATATAAAGTACAAATTGAAAGTAGAAACGCAAATAGGTTTCGAGTAGAATTGAAAGAAGAATCGAAATACATAGTTGGCCCCCTGGTCTTTGTTTTATATATTGGAATGGAAAGTAACATTTATTACAAATTAATAAACTATATTTTAACAAATAAAAAAAACTTTGGCTTTTTAACTTTTTCCTGTCATCTTTTTTACAATCAGTCGACCCGTGCTTTAAGATCCATCTGCCTAATTAATGAATTTTTCACATTTGTTGAGAATTCATCGGATAAATGTAGAAAATAGTATATATGGAAGCACTGTTTTTATTTTAGCTTAATTCTTAAGCAGAGATGTTTATCGCCGCGAACTAAGCATATTTGTTGTTGTATTTAACATGAACATTTTTTTAAGCTAACATAGAGGGCACAACAAAAAAATACGCCTATTGTTAGGTGGCATTAATTTGAACTTGAAATAAAATATTCTTTCACTAAAAAAACGTTTGTATGAATCCACTGACTCTATCGATTTAGCTATCCGTCAGAATGGAAAATTCTCCAATTTCATATGAATCGAAGGAGTTTCGTTTCGATCGCCAGTTCGGAAGAATAACTCGAAGCGAAAATCCTCTGAATTGTATGAAAACTTGTTCGGAGGTATCTTGGCACGATTTGATGATTTGGGTGACTTTTTTGGGGTTTGTTCCGACGGAAGCCTTGCTAGAGTCGGATATCTGGTAGGTACATTCAAAGACACAGCCTCTCCATGGTGGCACTTAAATAACTACATAAGGCATTCTTAAGTAAATTTTTCACATCATAAAATAGTGGGTGTAATCGAGTGATCTGGCTAACCTTACAGTAAAGTTAGCAGGTTCACACGGTGTAACTCGAGAACCAGTCGTGCTAGAAATAGGAACTTGCAAATAAGTTTTAAGAATAGCCTGAATAAACTCGAGAACCAAGCGTGCTAGAAATAGGAACTTGCAAATAAGTTTTAAAAATAGCCTGAATAAACTCGAGAACCAAGCGTGCTAAAAAATAGGAACTTGCAAATAAGTTTTAAGAATAGGACTTTGAAGTCCTTAATTTGAAAAAAAAAAAAAAAATCATTCACAGTGAAGTAAGCAGGTCACAAGGTGAATCTTGTGAAAGAAGAATGCAATAAATTTGTATTAAGGCTCTAAATTTTCAGTTTATTTTGCATTTTTAGAATAGGCTAGCTTCAAATTTTGAAGTCCTAATTTTTAAGAAATTTCATAAAATTAACTTCACAGTGAAGTTTACAAGTAATAAAGTGTATATCGCGAACTAAACATGTCAGGAATTTAAAAATATTATGAAATTTCTTAAAATTAAGAACAAATTTGGAGCCTTTCTGCAAGTTTCTGTTTGTTTCATTACGAATTTAGCTGAAACTACACTTTTTTTTTTTGTGCTCATATGAATTTAAATTTCTTCTGGCACCAAAAGATTTTTTTTTTGCTTTGTTTCATTAATTTCTTCAATAATTGAGGCATTCCAGGTTTTAAATCTGAAGTGTGTAATGTTCTATTACTTTTTGGGTCTTGGCGAATTACTAGTGAAAAAAACAACTGCAGAAATGACTTATAATTCCAAAATTCAGTTTTAGAAACATAGAAAGTCATAACAACAACTGCAGACTAAAATAACAACTGCAGAAATAACTTTTAAGTGCAGGTTTCAGTTTAGAAATATAGAAAGTCATAACGACAAGTGTAGACTTAAATGGTGACGTGAAATAGGGCCCAACGAAATAAAGCCAAATATCAAAAATTTTGCTTTATTTCGGTTTTAATATGAAAATAACGCCAAATTTAATTTTGGCTTTATTTCGCTTTGAAAAACGAAATAAGGTCAATTTGGATTTGTTTCGTTTTCATGTTTTTTTTTCTTTCAGAAAACTGCAAAACAAATCGCTGTTATGTTATTTTCATTCGGTGCAGTTTATAAACGCCCACGGAACTAGCTAACGCGGTTGTTATTTCCCAAAAAAGAACTAAGACCCGCAGGTGTTTTTGCGTTTGAGAATTGGCATTAAGACCAACACTTCATGTGTACATATATGATTCATAAAGACTTTTAGTACAAACACTTTGAGAGCAGACCGACTGACAACATAGGCGCCTGCCAGGTGACTTAGCATACCAAAAGTGGAGCGACGGAGTCGCGTGAGCGGGACAGAGGGCCCAAAAAGGGAGTTAAAATCCTTGACCCCGCGAAGCGTGCCACCCAAAGTACTATTTAGTACAAAAACTTTGAAAGCAGACCAACTGCTAACATATGTTCCTGCCAGATGGGGTTTAATTTCTTTTTTTTGTTGGGGAACTAATCCCCCAACTGGTATAGTTTTTGAACTAAACAGTACTTTGGGTGGCGCGCTTCGCGGGATCAAGGATTTAAACTCCCGTTTTGGGTCCTCTCTGTCCCGCTCACGAGACTCTGTCGCTCCGCTTATGGCATGCTCAGTCGCCTGGCAGGCGCCTATGTTGTCAGTTGGTCTGCTTTCAAAGCTTCTGTTATCACTGAATGTTTTCGTAAAAACAAATTTGGTCTTATTTCCAAATGAAATTTGGCCTTATTTCGTATTTGAAATAGAAATAAAGCCAATTTGGCCTTATTTACATTTTCAAAGCGAAATTAGGCCAAATTTGAGATTCGGTCTTAAATATAGGCCCTGATGTAACTTATGACAGCCTTAAAGGAACATTTTTCGATAAAAATGAAGTTTCATTACCACTATTTGGGCACCTCCAATAATTTCAACCATTCCGGTATAGATTTTAACCATTATGGTTGGTATAGATCGTATGCAGAAGCTTCAGCACATATTGACCGATCCTTAAGAAAAATAGACCCTCTGAAACATGTTTAGTGTCAATGTCCTTAACATTTCCTATAAGATCTTTTCTGTCATATTTTGTCAAGCAGACCTTACTTTACTTATCAGGCCATGAAGAGTCCCTTCTTGAGACACAACTGCTTTTAATCATCTGCGATACCGAGCACGCTGCTTCCAGTCATCCAAAACAAGCGCCAACCGGTTCGGTCTTCCTTGTCGTCTCGAATCTGGGGGCTGCAGCTGGGATGAGAAGCCCTCTTACCTAGAGAATAGTTGTCCAATGTCCACTCGATTGATGTGACCGAGCCAATATAGTTGACTTGTTTGGACTTCTGCACTACATCCGTATCAATGATTTGGTGGTTATATATTTTCTCCTCCATTCGTCCTCCTCGCACGCAGGACCAAATATCAGTCCAAGAACCCAGTATCAGTTCTCCCTTCGACTTATGGACTGGTAATATAAATGTTTTGAAGAGCCTAACGCGTAAGGATCTTTGAGCCCATTTGTTTCGCCAACCAAATTAGCAGCGGTTTCCTAGGGTTATTCTTCGCTGGATTTCCACTAAGGTGTCATTGGTGGAGTAAATGTTTACTCCGAGGTAGATGAACTCCTTAACTATTTCGAAGTTGCTACTATTAATAGTGACTTTTTGTCCTACCTCGTGGAAAGATGATTTTTGTTTGTTGATAACAGGTTGATGATCTTATCCTCGGTTTCAAGCTGTAGTTATGTCAAACACCTGTTTGGCTTTAAGCCAAAAAAGACAACTCTGAATCGAGTTTCCACTCAAAAGAAGATCTAGGAAAATAACACGATGACAATGCACGTGCACCTTCGTCAATGTAACCACTTCATACCATTTTGGCATAACTGGAAGAATATATCATGATGTCAGTGGCGCTTTTATAATTGATATATCAAACAGACTAGATGGTGGAAGTGGTAGAGATAGTTCTAAAAGTCAAAAGAGTTACGACCAAGACACAAAAATGCCATTCATATGAAGCCGCGACCTGCGTCTGCGAATTCTGAATGGTCGCAGAATTTGACATTTCATTCATGTGAGTGGTCGCAGAGAGCTGCGAACTGTCATACAAAAAGTGAAGTTTCAAATAACAAATAAAACTATTGTCTGTTTTTAGAAAGCACTTAACAAAGATATTTAATTATTTAAAAATAATTTGACCCTTTTTTCTGCGGTGTCACTCTTTTTTTTTAGCAACCAAACCAAACAACACGAGTAACACCAGACATTAAATTTTTGAGGTTAAATTCGAGTGAATTATTTGTTCGCAGATTTGCGTCTTGTATATGTGCACTGTGAATTTTCATTTGACAGTTCGCAGGTCACAGTTGTTGGTCGTGTAGAAAATATTAAAATGTGTTTTTTTTTTTGTAAGTTTAACTAATTTAACGCAATATTTTCTATTTAAATTCCATCTGTTAACCAACTCAAATAAGAATAAGTTGATTTTTTTTCCAGAAATAGATTTAAAAGAATTATTCACAGACGCAGTTTGCAGCTCATATGCATGGCACTTAAAAACACAAGTCATCTAAAATGCGGCAGACGCATGGAACTTGAAGGCGGATGAAAACGTTGCATATCAGTAAAATTAACGAAAATTATCCAGAACACTTTCGGTCCCATCTCGTCTACTATTTATGAGAGTACTCAAAATTGTAGATGGTGAGTGGACCTGAAGATACATGAGCCAGATGCATGCTTAAAGGCCTGCGACAGTAAAAGTTTGAGGCGTACGTTTCACAAGTATTTCGTTCGATTCAGCACAGCTCGAGATTCTGTGGTCTTGGGGAGACCTTATCATATATCCAGATCTTTTGAATTCAAGGGTCCGACATTCGAAACGCGAAACCAGACTCCTATAACTCAAAATTAAGAGAAACCGATTAAGATCCGGAAATGTTTAAATGCCAAATTAACATAAAAAAAACTGATAGAAACCGCATTCGTTTATATGCGGTTTCTATCAGGTTTTTACTCTCACCGCCGTTCTTATCGATTCACACTTATTATCGCAGGCAATCTACTACAGGTCTAACTGAATGGAACTAAATACGTGTTAAACGAGGTAATAAAGAAAGATCCTTCTGCTCAAAAAAGTGAAACCAGCCCCGTTTAAAATAATCAAAGTGTGTACCTTTTGGAAAAGCTTGTGGTTTATTTGTTAACTTAAAGAAAATGAAAGGATATTTTTTTAGATTGCATAGTGCTCCCACTCTCAACCAATTCGATCAGAAAGTGTTGATAATTATAAACCAAATGACCTCATCACACATTCAAAGATTACAATCACTATTTCTTGCAGCTATGCATATAAATGTATGAATAAAGCTGTGCTTCAGCAGAAACTCAATCTACTGTTTCATTGTAACAAATTATACATAATGCTCGCTCATGACCAAATGCAATTTAAAAAAAAATCAAAGACTTTAGATGGCTTACATAGTTAAATCGCCATCAAGCTTTTAAACCAAGGTTTCTTTATAGGAATTGCCACTCTCTTCGTTCGCATCCTGTCACCGCCTTCCTCCAAAAAGCCACGCTACTATATACTTAAAAGAATGTAAACCATGCTGGCTAATCTGATTAAAATCATTCTTTAATACAAAAACATAAAAAAAAACAACAAAAATCAACCGACAGCCGTAACCGACATGACTGTCAAATAGACACCATAGTTATTTCGGTTGCAATATTGGGTGGGCGGACGCGCGCCAGCCGTCCGTCCGTCGTCGTTTACATCACACAATAATACATCAATCGACCACATACATACATACATACATACATACATACATACATACATACATACATTACATATGTACATTCTCTTCATTTTGCTTTTGTTTTTGTTGATTTCATTGTTCGTCATCGCGGTTGAATTTTGTACTTTTGTGTTTCGTCAAACGAAATGATATGCACAACAGCAGCCATCAGCCAGGATAGCTAGATAGATACTCTGAAATGTCACATAATTTATCCATTTTCGCCCATAATGCTAATGACAGATATCTGTCAGTTGGTCTGTCAGTTTTGTCAATATCTTTTCAAAGGAAAGACATACTGAGCTGAGCTGAGAGTGAGTGTTAGTCAATTTGTGTCAGCCAGCAGCGTGAGTGAGTCAGTATGTTTTTTTTTTGTTATAGGTACTGCTTTTCATTACTTTGAATTGATATAATTGGATATAATTTCGCGATAAGCAAATGCGAGTCATTGTGCCTAGAATACTTCAGGAGCGGATTCAAGGCTTTTCAGAAAACATATGATAGGGGATGTTTGTGAATTACTTAAATTGTTGAAAAACCTTTCCTAGGCAAGAAATTCTCTTTTGAATCGAATATTTTTCATTTTTCCCAAAAATTTTGATTTTCATCATTAAGGATTTTGGGGATCGGTTTTATGGGTTGGTGTGATTCAATACATTTATAGTTGCTTACTCGTATGGCAACAGTCCATAAACCAAATTCCCAAAATCACTCGTGACGAATATCCCCAATAGGATACACTTACTTACGACAAAAGTCCATAAACCCGAATCCCAAAGTCCCTAATGACAAAAATGCCGAAATTGAAAAAAAAAAATCAAAGTTCAAACTAAAAATCCTGGAAATCAAAATCCCTAGTGAAAAAATCCCAAGTTTGAAAAAAAAAAATTAAATTCCGATTCGAAAATCCTAAATTCTTGAAATGTGAAAGCCAAATCCGTAAAAATCTCGAAGTTCACTGCCTGCTTTTTAAATTCAATTTTTATAATATCTCAGTACAGAATGTATGTGGTGTTTGGGAGAAACATTATTATTGCAACATAAATTATTTTTGATACCCTTTTAATGTGCAGGTATAGGTGCATCACAAAAAGTTCTTCTCCAACGAATTTCTTCCCAAAATCTGAATCCAAACTTACGAATGATTGGTCACTTTTACTTGATCTGAAATTTAGCATACGGGATTATATCATAATTCTGGATTTTGGGAATTAGAACTTGAAAATTTGGGATTTTGGCACTGGGGATTTCGGGTTTGGGGATCTTGGAATGCAGGATTGGGATTTCGAAATTTTGAACCCAAACCTACTCTAACGGTTGACAATTCTTTATCATCATCTTATATTATATTATATTATATTATATTATATTATATTATATTATATTATAATTCTGTATTTTGGGATTTAAAATTTGGATATTTGATTCGGAACTAGGGATATTGGCGTTGGGGATTTTGGCATTCGGGATTAGAAATTCGGGATTTTGAACCCAAACTTACTCTCACGGGCCACAGTGGCGCATATTAACTTTTTGAATTGCAAAAATCATAGCTCGTAAACAAATAAAGATATCGAGATAATTGTTTTTTCAGCTTAAAGGAAACTTCCAAAGCTATACATTTTGTGAATTTTAAGAAAAAATAATTACAGGGTGTTTTAGAATTTTCTGCTGAAATACGACTTTCTCCCAATAGGAAATCCACTTAATATTTTACCTCAAAAAATGTCAATAGTAAATAACTGGAATAAGAACAGGGTGCCTTAAAGTCAAACAAAGTCACAGTGGTGCATATAAGTAAACAAACAATACATTTTGTAAATATTTCTGCATGTGTACCAAAAGCCTTTTTTTATTATTTTGCTGCACATTAGAGTGAAAATATTTGACTTCAGTGGTACATTTTAGTTCAAGGTATAGAGATAGTGTGTAAAGGGCTCTAAAATAATAAAATTTAAGGAAAATGCTTTACAGGGTGTTCCATAATTTCATGTTAATTTTTTTCAAAAAGGTGAAAGAAGTATTTTACTTTAGAATAAAACTCAAATGTTTATGCTTGCAGTATTTGCAGAGTATTAAAAAAACTAGTTCAGTTGAAAGAGTGGATGAAAAAAAAAGAACCATTAAAATTTTGTTTGTGTTGCAAAAGATTTTTTTTTTATTTAGTGGCACATCAACATAACAAATTATTTCAATAATGCATTTCAAGTTTAACAGTGGAGAATAAATAAATTAAGTTATAATAAGTAAAATAAAAAAAAAACAAAAAACTAAATTTCTTGGAAACTTTCGTCAAAGTCCGATGTAATTTCTAATAAACTTATCATTTCTGGAGAGTGTTTTGCTTTGGGGTCTTTTTCAGTTCTGACATGCCTTAACGAAGAAATAAGAGGGTCCGATGAGGCTGAAAGCATGTTAAATAGGTCTTCATTCTGTCGCATGCTTGAAACCTTGCACGTATTTTGGTACCTATATTTTTTGTAGTATTTATTTTTGGATTCCTGAACCTCTTCTGCGAGTTCTCCCATTGGTAACGAATGATACTCGATTATACTTTGGCCATGAGCCAAAATTTTATGAAGAGTAGGTGTAGGTTGCTTTTCAGGATACTTTTCTTTCAATAAATTTGTTGTTTCCGTTGCATAAACTCCAAACTTTGAACCGTCAACATTTTCTCTGCAGTTTAGAACGTTAAGTATTACTTGAAGCCTTCTTATCACCTTCATATTGCCTCCAGTTATACGAGCTGTTACATCTGGTTCTGCAAAAAAATCTTCTCGATGTATTTCCATCGTTAGTGTTTCCTAATTCTTGTTTTGGTTTTTCCACATCGAGTCCCATTTCCTCGCGAAATTTCCTTTGGATATCTTGCTTCCTTAGTTCCAATACTTTCATCAATATTTTCTGCATCTTGTTTCAGTGTATATGCAAGTTAAAAAATGAATTCCATGCATCTGATTCTGACATATAATGGAGATATTCCATATTCGTAACCATGCTTATCCTTTGTTGACTGGTCTTCATTGTTGAAGTTTTTTTTGCGTTCTTTTGTAAATGGGACATCACCGCGTCGACTTTGTTTCAGTGATTTCATTCAACACTTTTTCGTCAATCATCGTTAAAAATAGTTCGCGGTTTAAAACAAGAACTATTTCGTCATTAACCTTGTATTTAAAGGTTGAAGATCATCTAATTGGCTTTTGATGTCATTCAGTGTGCTCCTTGTAAGATCTGCAGGTTCCTTTGCATACTGGAACGTTATTGGTCGGAAGAAATGAACTGATGATGGGCAAGGGTTTTTCCAATATTCACTATTTGAACACTTAAGTCTCAGGGGAACAATTGAGGACATAAACATGTTTGCATCCGTTATTGTTTCGCCATCATGTGTTACTTTGTTGCTTTGTTTGTACGCATTTTGCCCATGATGATCCATCACAGCCCTAGCCATACCCATGTCTTAATTCTTTAAATTTGAGGTAATCAAAAAATGACCGGAGGACTATTAAATATTTATTATATGCAGTTAAGAATACATTTTAACATGTAAAAATAATGTTTTTATGACCACTTGCAGTTTTAAAGATATATTTTAAAAAAAGCCAAAAATTAATAAAAATAACCTCTTTTATTAAAATCTCTCTAAACCGCAAATAGGCAAAAACTGGCAGCTGGTTTTCTTACTAAATGTTTCAGAAATAGTCAAAGATTAAATTTCCGTTATGTTTGGACCAAAGACTCTTAAAGGATTTTTTATAACTCAACTCAAAGTCAAATAATTGAACCAAAAACAGCTTTTCGAAAATCTTAAAATAAAATAAATAAAAAAAATATAATTGGATCATAAAATTGTAATAAAAATGGTGCTTTTTACAAAAAATATAATTTTCAAACAAGGTTTTTAGATTTTAAAGCCGAAACTCTGAATCTTTTTATAAAATAATTATTTTTTCTTTGATTTAAAAAATAAGGAAACTTTGAATACCTATATCATCCTAATCCTTCGGCCAGTTTTAAAATTTCTTTCGGTTTTTGAAACTTCTCATATTCAGTAAATAAATTAGTTTTGGATTTAAGCATACACGAAAATTTAATTTTGCAAGCATTTTTGCAAAAAGGCGCCACAGTGGGGCGATAGTTATCCTAGAAAAGGAATCTAAAAATGCATACAAGCGACCTCTGGCGGATGGTTGCAAAAAGTTAGTTTTTATATATATTCATTACCTTAATTTGGCCTTTTTAATATTCTTACTATAAGAAATTGATTGTTACAAAGTACGCAATTGGCCTAATAGTTGTTGTGGACCTCTGAATCCACCCCTGGAACACTCAACATGTGCTTTATGTTAAAATGTACTCAACACTTTTGATATGCGATTAGTAAGATTTACTGGGAAAAATTTAAAGATTTTTGTTTGAATTTTGTCTATTGAAAAATCCTTGTCTTTTTTTAAATATTTGCGTATTTTTCTTTATACATAAGTATAAATACATATTTATACTAATTTTGAGTGTTAAGTTAAAAGTTAATTCATACAGTCAACTCCGCTTATTTGAACCAGGGGGTTCAATCTGGGAAGCTTGTGGAGTGATAATTTTCTTTAAAGCAATTCGATTCTAGATAAGTTTTCAGAATTAAAATAAATAGTCAAGATTTTATAATTTTGTGTAAAGTTTTGACACTTATTTTCAATTTTTTATTTCACATCTTCACATAAATCAAGCATTGACCTCATATACTTACAAAAAATATGTCAAATATCTCAAAAATCACATAATCTTCTTTCACCGATCTCATAAAAAAATACGTTGCTTAACAGAAACCCTCAGGCCTAGTTCACATGAGATTACAGTGTAAGTTTTCTTTTAAATAATTCGGGTTTTATACTACGTTTCCACCGACCACTAAACCCAAAACCGCGATTTAGGTAATGAAATTTATTTGGTGTTTCCACTGCACAAAAAGATTAAAAAGAGGATTATGACAAAACATTCAAATGGTGTTTCATTTTGTTGATGAGAAGTGGAAGTGAGATAGATAGTTTTTGTCTAAAATCCATCTGTCAATAAAAGAAAATGGCGGAGAATAATTGTGGAACCGACCCATTTAGTTCCCCAATTATTCTCCGAAAAAAAGTTTGTTTAATTTGACTGACTAATGTTTCCAAGAAGATTTATTTGAAATCTTTATTTGTGGAAATTGCAATTTATAGGTAAATCTTGGAGATTTCAAGGAGATTTGTGTAAATCTTGATAAATCTTGGTTTAGTGCCCGGTGGAAACGTAGTATTACCAAACAAACAGAGCGCCCCTGCTCATTTGTCCGGATGTTTACAGCTAAAAAAAAACGTCCTGTGTAATCTTGTGTGAACTAGGCCTAACTAAGTCCAACACATGGTTAAATAACTTAATAATTATGATGATAAAAGTCTCTGGATTAATTAAATAGCTGAACTAGCTTGCTCCATGTAACTGAAATATAATTGCTGAAAGCACCCGTAAGTCAAATTATTTCTTTTCTTAAACTAGAAAACTTTCATTTAACTTAATCATTCGCTTGTCAATTCTGACAGCGCACTATCTACTCACTTTAAGACAAAAGTCATGTCAAAATTCATAGTTAGAAACAATTAAACGGCAGAATAAAAGTGACAATTTTTGGAATTAATCGAACATACATTTCAATAGTTTGTTTCTTTTGTGCTGATGTTCAGATTCGGGAAAATTGCTTCAACATGAAGAGTTTTAAGCAAGTGATGTTCGAGTTTTTCTTCCACTAATGTTTTTTTTTTTTATTATTATTAAACAGGGGTTTTAGGGCTGGCCACGAGACGAGAAAAGTCTCGGTCTCGCATGACAAGACCGAGACAAGACAAGACGAGATTAGTTTTTAAGCAACCGAGACAAAACCGAGACGAGCCTGCATATTTGGACCAAAATTTACAGAGTCTAATAAATTAAAAAATCCAATTTCAGTTCAATATTTATTTTCTTCTGCACGCATTCAAACTATAATTTAAAATATTTCGTTTCAATAATCAACAAGTTGGCCGGAAATCGTATTTTTCGTAGCCGAGACTCAATTATACGAGACTGACTCGAGACCGAGACGAGACTGAAAATTTTAGATTTTAACGAGACCGAGACGAGACTTACAAAAGTCGCGCAGAGTATCGTCTCGTGGCCAGCCCTAAGGGGTTTTAATAATTTAAAAAGACATTAGTGGAAAATAATTTGAATATTTTTGTTTTCAATTTTCTAAATTATACTCTAATATAAAAAAATGTTTCCAAATATTGCTTGTATCTAAGGGGAGTCGACTGTTTGTGTCATTGGTGGTCGCCGACGGCACGCCAATCCTAATGCTGTCCTGTCAAAATGAGCAAATTAAAAACAATCAAGCGATTTGGTTGGTTTTATTTTATTTGTCCACGATTATCGGCATTTCTTTCATCGGATGTCAACGCTTAGCCATGCACGCGCTGCACTTTGTAACAATTATCATAAATTGTAAACAAATGTTAAAAAAAAAAAATTATAACAAATTATTTAACTGATATCTATATGTACATTTCCAGCTTTAAGGTTCTGCCGACTCATTGCGCTACACTCTGTTTCTGTATTCAAATATAGGTTCACCTTCGATCTGGAAACTTAGCAACGTCCTCTGCTGCTCCTCCGCCAGCTATCTGCCGCGCACTACACTACGTCGCGTCGATTGCTTGATGGTTTATCTAATACAAGTGCTATGGAGAGCTTGAACGATTTAAGGCGCTTTTTGTGATCTTTGGGCGGAAATCTCCGATTTAACCTTCGGGTGATATAAATTCGATTTATGCTTGTAATTGTTTTATACACTTAAAAAAAAAAAGAACCTATACCTAAGTTTATGTTTGAGCCAGTGTCGTGGTGTTATGAGACTTTTGAATGTGTTGGTGTATTTTTGTTCGGCGGTATTAATTTCGTTGGCAATATGGGAATCACGTAGTAGATGACCGCAACCAAGCCAATTGGTTTTAATTTTGTCTCCCCTCATTATTCATCGCACTGTTGTTGTTTTTGACTTTTGTAATTTTGTATTTTTTTTTTTTTACTTTTATTTTTTCTTCAATGAGGGAGGTTTATTGGGGTTCAGTCACGACAAGGTTCAAATTGGAGTTTACTTAATTTTAAATTAATCACGAATGTCAATTAAATTATGTCGAATTAAAAAGAATGCGCGGGAAGTGCCTTTCAATGTGAAGTTGTGTATGATTTCCCTGATGTTTTGTTAAATGATAAAAAATGTGGCTTCGATTCATATTTTAAGTTCATATTTTGCATTTTAACGACATATTGAGAGCGCTTATTTTTAGCTATTTAATGCATCCGAGCTCCGAGCACTACTACAAAGTTAAATAGCAAACATAAATTTTGTTCAAAACTTTGTCATCGGGTCTGTTAAAACCAGAGGGGGATTAATTTTACAAATGTGATTTGCATTTGTGACAAAAACCACTGATCAGCTTGCAGGTTGCGTCGAAGTCGAACAAAGACAAAAAACGTATGGAAGAGGGTCTATCTGATGGAGAAGTCTAAATAACTGATATTCAACAAGTTTGGCTGTGCATCCGTGCGTTTTTAACTGTTCGTCCTGATCGAACTACAGCCTAACCCTGCGCCGTGACAAGCAATTTTTATTTCTATATTTATTTTAAGCAATTATTGCTGACATTTTTATTTCTGCGTTCAGTCGAAAAATTATTGTTCCCCTTTCACACAAGGAAACTGTATTGCCAGCAAGTGGGAGTTTGCTGGCAAGAAGAAAAAGAAGTACGGTCAATTATATGACGAGATTTTTATCAGATTCCTTTTCACACTGTTGTACGTAATGTGCCTTCAACCATAATAGACTTTTTAGAGACACAAACAAAAACCTCTGACAATTTTGTGTCTTCGTGTGAAATGTACAAGGCAATCAAAGGAAACCTTCAACAAAATCTCCAGCAACTGGATTCCCTGTGTGAAAGGGGACTTGCATGAAATTATTTCCAATCAGACTGCCGAGCAAACATCACCTATATTGTGTATGCAGTTAAAATGCAATACAAACATACAAAATTCCCCGCCTTCTTATCCAACTCACCCCTTCAATCTACATGTAAAGGTGAAAAGCAGCACAAATGTCAACATAACTGACATTAGAAGTGAAATTATTTCTTCTTTTATTGCTACAGAGATGGAAATTTCTATTGCATGACCGATTTTCTGAAATCATTTATTGCTTGTGGAGGCGCAGGGTAAACCAATAAATGAATTTGCTTCAAATTTGGTGTGAAGAATTTCTATGTGATTCCCTACAGGAAAAATTCAATTTTTGTGTTCTAACTCATTTATAACGGGTAGCTGTCATACAACGATTTCGTTTTTGTCAAGCTTTCTCAAAAACGCCTTCAACGATTTTGAGTAAACTTGGTACATGACATCTCTACTAGACCCAGTTTAAATAATAGTATAAATAGCCCATGCAAAATGTACACACAAATGGCCAATCTGCCAAATAAATCCAAGTGAAGGTATTTAAATGCAATTGTATTTATTTTGGCGGGTGGGCGTCAATATTTATTCAAGGTTAAATGTTAAAAATATCAGTTTTTCGCATAAAAGTTGTAAATGCTATCGAAAAGTGTTTCATGCAAAACTTGTAGATTATGTCATCCACCAAAAAAAAAGTTATGACAATTTTGTTCTTACGACCCACCGTTAAGAAGATATCAACATTTAAAGACGAAAAATGTCGAAAATGGTCGTTTTTCGCGTATAACTCCTAAACGGTTCAAATTTTTGAAAATAGCTTATCACAAATTGTGTACTTTATGTGAATCTCTACAAGAAAAAGTTATTATTTTTTTTTTCAAAAACAACCGTTTTAAAGATATAATTTTTTTAAACGTTTGACAAAAAGTTCAAATTTCTTTTTTTTTAATTTTTCTCTTAACAGCACAAGTTTTCGAAAAAATCTTATGCTCAGCTGAAATATCATAATATTCTGTTCAAAAAAAAAATATTAAACTTTTTTCTATACGAGTCATAAGTCTCTATATATATAAAAGAGAAATGTCGTCCGTGTGTGCGCGCATAACTCGAGAACGGATCGTTCGATTTTCACGATTTTAGGCTTGATGAATTCCTATTCACCCAAGGAAGGACATAGGACACTGTAGAAAATTCCCGAACATTTTTCCGGAAAATTGCAAATCTGGGATCTTCCTCTTTTCAATGCATATCTCGAGAACGGTGTCTTCGATTTTCATCATTAAGGGCTTGATGGATTGGTATGGGCTCAAGAAAGGATATAGGATACTGGAGGAAGAGCCCGCAAAATTTCCAGGAAAATTGGAAAATCCGGTTTTTAGTGCATAACTCGAAAACGGTTACTTTGATTTTGACGATTTAGGGCTTGATAAATTCGTATTGGCCCCAGGAAGGGCCTGAGAGCATCGGCTTTATTGCAATACGTGGAGAAATCGCAATTGAAAACAAACATGGGAGTCGCTTTACGAAATGACCAGTTCGCTGCAGATTTCTCCAGTCAATTTATTGACGATGGGCAATGGCGTGATACCAGTGGACTAAGTCAACGGCCTTATTGAATTTCCACCGAATTTTTGCTACTTTACAACAACGCCGGAAGAGATCATTTGAATTTCATCATTTAAAATCAAATCTTCGGTGAGTTTATTCAAATCCGTGGACTCCGTGATGGATGAAAACGAAGCCACCAACTATTGCACGGAATTTTTGAATTCTTTGGATGGTCCGGGCTTTTCACCACACAATTTAAAATTGAAAGTCGGCTCAGTTATAATTTTGCTGCACAACCTCAATGCACCAAAACTTTGTAACGGAACACGTTTGATTGTGAAGTGCATCAAATCAAATCTTATATTCAAGCCACCATTTTGAGGGGAAAACTCAAAGGCGAAGATGTTCTCATTACACAGATTCAGCTTATTCCGAACGATTTGCCATTCGTATTTAAGCGTCTTCAAATTGCAGTGCGTCTCGCTTTTGCTATGACAATTGACAATCAATAACCCGTAAGGACAATCGCTTGATGTTTGTGGCATCAATCTTGAATTCCCATGTTTCTTACATGGTCAGTTGTATGTGGCGTGCTCACGTATCGGCAAACCTACAGCTTTGTACGTGTACGCTCCTGAATATAAAACGAAAGATGTTTTTTACCATTATAGCTCTTCAGTAAAGAAGCGGAAGGTTGGCCGACACGCCAATCATTTTGGTTTCATTGAAACACATTGACATTGTTAAGTAGTTATTTTATTGTATTTAATAAAACTTTAGAATAAAAAATTTCAATTGACCGAATTACATGAAACATCATTGTATATCATGCTCGGAATTATTACTTTCTTTACATAAATGAACTAAGGCGGAACGAAGCTCGCCGGATCAGCTAGTAGTTATATAATAAAGACAATTGCGATTAAAAACTTTCACTTGGATTTTTTGTCAGAAAAAGCCTACAATTTTCCTGGGCTAAACCTAGGTTTTTGTCAAAAAAAAAAAAAAAACGTTAGTAAAGGCAAAAAATTATATCTTTGTTACCCAAAATATTTGTTTTAATCGTTTTAACGCTACGATTAAAATAAAAACATTATCAAAGCTAACTCTATATTTAAGCTTTGATAGTAAGTTATAACTACATTTGTAGTTTTCGACCACAAGAACAGATTCGCGTAATTTCAGTCGTGCATAACTATTCATGGCACTCTGGTAATTTTTTTAAAGTTTTTTTTTTTCAAAACACAAAAGTTAACAAAAAAAAACTTCAAAATAAATTCAAAGGTTATTGCAAAATTATAACCAAACCGGAAGCAGATGATTTACAGAAATGTGAAACGTCACTTACGTTCATGATAAATTCATAAACAATTGAATACCTAAAAACCATGGTCTTGATCTTCGTAAGCAACACTAATATTGCATTAAACTATGGGGCGTGTTCATAGTCATTTTAGACATGGGTCTAAGTTAAACATAGGTTTAGTTGAATTTATTAGACGTTGATTCTATTTTTTTAAATTTATCATTTCAAAATATTTGAAGCTATTTGTATAGTATACCAAGTTGATTATCTTATAAAAATATAAAACCAACAATTTGTAATTAAAATCGGTCTGTATTCATTGAGCCAAAATTGTCTTAAACTGTAGTTTAGTTAAACCTGGGTCTATCTGCGACTATGAATATGCCCCTATAAGGGGCCAGTTATAGCTATCATTGAAAACCATCATTGAAAATATTAATTGTCAATTTTGAGAGATTTTGAAGAAAAAATAAATGATTATTTTGATGCAAAAGTAAAGTTTATTACTTACTAAATATTTCCAGGCAAAACAAAATTCAATTTGGCACAACTTTTCTCATGAAATGACTTTTAATTTTTCAATGATGAACCTTACCAATGATCATTGAAAAAATTAAATGTTACGTTATCAGGACGATATGGGTCAAAACGATTTTTTTTTGTTGAGGAGAAATAATTTTGAAGTCGTAAGCTATATTTCTGCATTAAAATATTCAATATGATTAAACTTTCTAATGGTCTCAAAATCAACAACTAACTTTTTCAATGATGGTTTTCACTGATAGCTATAACTGGCCCCTAAGTTTTAATTTTCGTTAAAAAAATATTGTAACGAAGCCAATTTCTGTTTCCACCCTAACCTTTCTACTGCTAACTTATTTTTTTTTTTTAATATTTTATCAACTTGAAAAACAAATATCGAGAGTGATCTAATACTTCACGTTCAAGTCGCGCAAACGTAAACATCAACATCCGGCGTTAAGTGGGAAACACAGAATTGGGAGAGTTCACTACTTTTATTTTTTTACTTATCTATCTTTTCTCAATCAGAGTATTCAGTTCAATTTCATGCCATCAGTTAAACGTTACCTACAACATGTATTTATTGTTTCAAATTTCACGTGCCTCATAGCACGCCATGCCACCTATTAAGGAGAAATAATAAAATTAAAATTATATTACACGAACGACAGAAGTACCTATAGTTTTCTATTTACGTAACTATAGGTATATTATGTACACGACGTAGTTGCTCCATCTTTGGGTAAACAATATCATTTGTTTATTGCGTCGGATACCTATTCAATATTTTTTATTCTTATCTCTCTTTGATTTCTGATAGATAATACAGGGTGTCATCCAGAAATGTTTTTTTTTGTTGTTGCTGCCTACAAACGTAACGTAAGTACACAGAACATATGGGTAATTATTCTGTCAGAGAACAGGTGTAACGAAACGATATGGCAGTGTCGGCAGACGTCAATGTTACGTAACTTAGTAGATAGCGGAAGCGTGTGTCTGTTTTGTTTTAAATTGTCAATGTCAAGTTCGACTTCGAAAAACTTTGATTTTGTATTTGTTTTAACTGTGAAAATTTGCGCAGAAAGGTGTTTCGTGATTAAACTATCAGACGCGCTGCCCCTGCTAATAAAATAATTGACTCTGTCTGGCTGGCTTCTTATGCGCCTTCGTGTGACTCCTTTCCATTTCCATCGGTGATCGCCATCCCCACTGCTTTTAGAGCTGCTGGTTTCACTCTTCCGCTTGACACTTGTTTGTCATTTTGATAATACATAATTATGAAATTTGTAGTCAAGTGGCGGTGCACAATTTTTTTAACGCGTGCCGAACGTTTTTTCTTGGTTGTTTTGGCTTGGCGCGTTGCGTCGGCCAGCGCCGCGCTGTGCTGCGCCGCTCAGGCTCACCATCACACATGATGATTTATGAAGTTGCTAGTTGGTGGTAATGGCGCTGATCTGTTGCTGCGGTCGCTGTCATGTTGTGTGTTGCTGGTACCGGGATCGGGATGTCTATGTTGAAAGTAGTCGAAGTCGCTGTGATGGTGGTTGGTGTGATGATGTTGCCAACAATAACGATGATGATGCCGATGATGGGAATGGGGTGTGTATGGCTAATTTGATTGAATATAGTGGCAATTTGTCAGAGACTGTAACATGTAGGCGCAGTAAACACAATTCATATAAACATCGCATGGTGTAGTAAGGGCGGATGCAAGACTCCTAAGCTGCCAGGCAATATCAGCACTGCTCAGAACCCGTGCAAGTGCTTAATGAAATCGGAACAGTTAAATGGAGTGCTACTGTCAAATTTATTAATTGTCACATTTACACACAGTTCCCAGTGTCTGGCTAATTAGCATTTGAATTGACATCTCTCGAGATGACGATGACGTTATATTATGTTTGTAGATATGGCATTTCTGTATGCAAAAGCCTTTTTTTCCACATGGAAGCCTGACCTTTAAGAAAACAGCACGGTCGGCGGTATTTGTGCGGTATTATTTCATTATTAATGGTTGGGGACATTTTTCATCGAGTTTATTAGTTTATTTCTATGCAGGAATTTGAATTGATTGCAAGTGATGATTATCAATCACTCGGCATGGGTTTGACGCAAGATGACGCAAGATAATGTTGTTAAAAAGTTGACATTATCAACTGACACAATATCTACTTACATACATTACATACATACATTGCCTTTGGTGCGGTAGGAAAATATCACGTAATGTCTGTATTTAAAATTATTGTTTAAACTAATTGATTTTTGTACCTAGCAATAGGAGAATTGACTGATTTAGGTATGTAAGTCATAACAAAAATGATGTAATGTATTATGTATGGGATTGTAGTAGAAAATAGCAGGAGATAATATTTTGTTTTTTTTTTATTTTATTACTCAATGAGATTTATGAGAAACGATTCATTTAATAATTGACAACAAGAAAAAAGATTTGTTCGACAGTGAAAATGTTTAAACTTATTCCTGTTAAAAATTACCCATAGAGGTATTTTTGACTTATGAAATTATATATCTTAAAATGAAAAATAATAAATATTTATTAAAAATGACAATTAACTATTTAACTATAATAAAACAAAAATTAATTAACATGACACAAACACAGGGTGACCCAAAAGTCATGGGTATTTGACATTTAAAAAAATTTCAACAAATCCTTACCTGAATTCAGTTGTTGTCAACTTTCAGGATTCTGAAATGTACCGAAAAAAAAAAATCGTCCAAGACTTTTTGCACACCGATTTCAACAACACGATGTTTATTAATGAAACATAAACAACTTATAAGTTCTGCCAACAAGTAACAGTTAAAGAAATTATTTTTTTGAACTTGCGGCTTAGATTTTCGTCTCCAGGAAAAAATAAATGAAAAAGCAAGCGCAACCCGGGGAGGGTACGACAACTTGGGTGCCGAAAATTTATAACGGATTTTTGTAGAAGGGTCAAATGCAAGCAAAGGGTCAAATGCAAGTGGGGTCTATCTTGCCCCGTTTAGGTGATAGAGGCGATTTTCGATAACGACTTAAATGGAAAAACAAATATTAAAAAGCAATGACAACACCTAAAATGCAAAACAATACAGTTTTTAAGACAGTTTAAAAGCCAGAAGTCTGATCTTTAATCCTTAATTCAAATTAAATTATTTCTGTCACTAGTTTTCAAAAAATTTGCATTCAACTCAAAATTTTGATGAAAAAACGCAAAAAGAAACGATTGGATCGATTTGGCTCAAAATTGTGAAATGCAAAACTAAATTTTCTTTTTATTTTTAATGGTCATATCAATTCTGAATTGAACACAAAAACCCGAAAGCTTTTATGTCCTCTAGTTTTTGAGAAAATCGAAAATTACTAGAAATACTTTCTTATTTATAAAGGGTCCGCCGAATAACTTTTTATTTTTTTGAAAATGCATCATCAACATCGAGTGTAGCTTTGGCTGTGTGGCACGTAGCGCCGTCCTGTTGAAACCAAATGTTGCCAATATCCTCCTCTTCAATTTTTGTGAATAAAAATTCGTTCAACATGGCCCGATAAAGATCGCCATTGACTGTAACGGCCACTCCTTGCTCAGTTGAAGAAAAATGGCCCAATTATGCCTCTGGACCAAAATTCTTACCAAACAGTGACTCGTTTTGGGTGTATCGGCTTTTCAATGTATGCGTGCGGGTTTTCTGTGCCCCAAATGCGACAATTTTGCTTGTTTACATACCCGCCAAGATCAAAATGAGCTTCATCTAAAAAGATGATTTTTTTGGCAAAATCGGCAAAGTTATGTCGCAATATTTCCCAGCGTTATCTGTCAAATCAGACATGAGCTAAGTGTAACCATTCACGAAATAAGCACTAGTTGAAAAAAAACGTTAGATGGCGGACCCTTTATTTAATGTGATCTTTTTTTGATAAAAATTAATGTTGGTGTTAGGTTGATCTTTGTTAGAGAATACATTCAAAGTTCCTTAAATGCAAACGAAATTTGGCATACACCGAACCTCGCACATACCCCAAATCATGTAGTGTAGCCAAGCTGGGGGGTTGCAGGGGGGGCAGCATGGCCCCCAACAATACCTCACTGTTTATACGCCCGTAAGGCTGGGTGTTAGGAAAGTATGTAAATTTAGAGTCAATTTGTATAAGAATTAATCCATATTATATTTTTATTACTATCAAAATAAGATCACGTAGAATAATCAAGCAACAAGAAAATTATTGAATTAAAATAGTAGTTTTGGTAATTTTTAATTTTCTCGAAAACTAGAAGACATAAAATCATTTTGTTTTCGGTTTCTGATTAAGAATAAATATGAGCAACGATTTCTAAGAAAAAAAAAATATAATATAAGATCTCAAGGTTTTGAAAAATTACACTTAAAACATTTTTTGTATGTTCTTTTTTCCAAATTTTGAGTTTGAAAGTAGTTTTTTCAAAAACTATGGATAGATTTCATTTGATTTAAAAACTGTCTAATAAAACAGAGTATTGGCTTTCAAAAAAGATACAATACTAAATTGTAGGTATTACCTATGAGTGTGTTTTATAATACAAATTCTATATACTACTGAAATACATCAGCCAAGTAGAAGACTTAGCATTATTTAATTGGACTTGTTGAATTATTGATTCAATATAGCTTTTAACGGCCTTTAGTCCATAAAAATTGGCGTTGTGTCCCGGCGTTCAAAAAGTCCAATTAAATAATGCTTAGTCTTCTACTTGGCTGATGTACTTCACAAAACAACAATTCTTGATTAGAAATTCTAATTGGGTTGGATATAGTTCACAATTGATTTTCGCAGTAAAATTGATGTAAGCTGGACTGAACTTAATAAAAATTGCGTCTTGACAAGGCCCTCACTGTCAATTGTAGGTATTACCGTTATCTTTTAATGATTTTTTTTTTCATTTTTAGTACTTTTTTCATTTAATTGCCCCTTCCGCCCGGGGGGAGATAGATACCCCCACCCATAGCAAAAAATGTTTGTATTTGACCCCTCTACAAAAATCCGTTACCAATTGTAGGCGCCGAAGTTATCGTACTTGTGCCCACCAACCATATACGAACTTCTTGTAAGCCTAGAAACTACATGTGGCCCCATTTTGTAAAAAAATATAACTTTTCTCAAAAATCGTCCGAGGATTGTCTTTAAAAATATGCTACTTTTTGATATTTTTTTTTTCAAATCATTTTGTTTGATTTTTGAAAAAAGTTTTGTTAATTTTTTTCATTTTTGTATGATGAAACTTCTACAAAGTTTTAACATTTTTTAGAAAAAAAATTAAAAAAAAAAAACTTTTTTTCTAATTTTTAAAAAATATTAATTTTTTTTTATTTTGAAAAATCAATAATTTGAAAAGCACGGTCAATTTTCTGAATGCTTGTCACAAAATAGGTTTTTTTTTTATTGTTTTCTAGAATATTTGAATAAATCAGCTAAACTCTTAAGTAACGGTAAACTTTAAATACAAATGTTGAAACCCCGTTAAGAAAAATATTATTTTTCTCTAAAAAAGATCCAAGAGTTTTGATAAAAAGATGTAGGTATGTTTTATTTAATTAGCACTACTTTAAAGTTAGAAAATATTTTTTTTTGTGCTTATACTGGCGACAGAACCATTTTTCATATTTTTAACTTCCACAATAATGAACTTTTAAAAATAACTTTTTTATGCAGATGCTTTTAAAAAGTTTAAATAATCTTGCATATCAAAACTGTTTTTCAGATTAAAAAAAAAAATCTAATTTTTTTTTGAAACATCGGTTTTTCAAAAACGGGTTCGTCAAATTCATTTGACTTTGTTTCTTAAAAATGAATTTAAGATTTGATAAAAAAAAATTATTTTTTTTTTTAAAACAGCTCCAACGATTTCAATTTGTTTTTCTAAAATGCATATTATATCAAAGAATTCCATTGTCATCTTTTTTATTAAGCTCAAACTACTATACCTAAGGATTTTAAGAACTTAAAAAAAAATATAATAATAGACTGTTCAAAAAGCCTATTATTAAGGGTTTAGTATGATACTACTTAATATTTTTCTTATTCTTGAACAGTTTTCTAAAATTTTCTAAACTTTAAATACTTTCTAACTAGTATCATTTATACTTAACCGATTTCCTTCAGAATCTTCAGCTGAACACGCCCAAAAAAATAACAACTCGTGCAAAAAATTCACAAACATCTCTGATTTTGACATTTATAAACGTAAAAGTTTCATTAATAGATTTAGTACGAAACTTTAATCATAAATTAGCCATTTGATATTTGTAACTTTAGTAAAATGCTAGGAGGTAGTACGATGCTAAACTCGTTTAAAATTAGCAAAATATAATTTTTAACCGAATATCGTACTAAAAATGATTTAACATCATACTTAATCGACTAAAATTTTTCGCCCTTGTTTTTAGATAAATCTTGAACATAAAATTTAAATCTTAAAATTCGATTTTTTTTAATTCGATTTAAAATAAAATTATTGAACCATTAGCATGGATCGCAAGTTCGTGCGAACCAGTCGTGCATTTTATTTTTAGAAAAGAACTGTTTATTTTATATTCAATTTTTGATTAAAAGTTGAAAATTACTTTATTGATTTTTTTTTAAAATACATAATAATGTTTTTTTCCAAACTTTTTGTTCAAATATTTGTTTCAAAAAGTATTAATTAAAAAAACTTAATTTTAAAATAATAATAATTAGTTTTTGGATGTCAAAGTTTTTTGTGTACTTTAAGTACAGTTTGACGACCTATATCCTCTACAATACTTTTTCTAGACTTATACAACTTATCATCGCATGCTCTTAATTTTTGTCACACCTTATGGGAATTACACTTTATAATTGCTATTATTTGTCTGCAAAATACTCGTATAGTATTTCATTCATATCGTCATCCGAAAATATTTACTAAAATCCAGATTTTTATCATCAACATGGACATTATACCTACCTATTGATCTAACTGTCCGTGCAATTTTATTCAAATGAATATACCGCTCATTTTATTTTGTATACAAAGTCAAAAGGCGTGTAAACTACCGCTTCCATCGCATCAGATATTTTATTGTTTGTAGATAATTGATAAGTTCTTATGAATTGTTTGTACTCAAAAATATATGAAACTATATCTACTGAAACTTAAACAAAAAAGTGTTGCCAGAAAATAAAAACATCACAAAAAAAAAAAAAACAATTTTAAAACGAAACAAAACCAAATTACTATATTAAGTTTTATTGTTTTGGCCCTAAGTATTAAACAAATTTAGTGTCGAATCATAAATTCGAGTTTTACTTGCGCTATATGGTAAGTTATGGATTCTTGAAAAAAATCGAACTCGAGATATTAATTTTCCTTGACATTATGATTATAGAGCGAAAAATGTGGGTTTCGCAATTCTGTCCGTCTCTGTCCTCGCCCTTACAGCCTTTACGGCTGGATGGATTTTCGTCAAACTTGATACCTACATAGTGTTTTTTTGACTACATGCCCACACGTTTTTTAAACGGTACCAGTACCGCCAAACGGTACCGCCAAAAAAGAAAATGTTGTGTATCTCAAAAACCGGTCCGAGGATTTTGTTGATTTTTTTTTGTCAACAAAATCCTGGACCCGTTTTTGAGATAAAAATTAAATAAGGAAAAACTACTTTTTGATAATTTTTTTTATTTTAAAAAATTGGATATATTTGGTACCTCCAGTACAGCCATGTTTTTGGTTTTTGATTTTCTCGAAAACAATTAAGTACATTTCTTTTATTTTTTTTAGGGTAAAACTTCTAAAAAGTATAAACATTATTGTGAACCAATATTAAAAAAAAAAAAAAAAAATTGAAAATTAAAAAACTAAATATTTTGAAAACGACTTGGTCAATTTCCAAAACTAGGTGTAAAATATTTTTTTTATTATTTTGTAGAATTCAATACAAATATTGAAAAACCGTTAAAAAAACTTCTTTTTCTCGAAAACGGCTCCAAGAGTTTTGAAAACGAGATGTGCGTTTACTAATCAAGGTATGTTCAATATTTTGATGTAAACAAATTTTACCAATAACGGTTAATAACGGTACTTGTCATAGAACCGATTTTTTGTTTTCAAATTTCTCGTTAGCGGCAGCACCGATTTCAACCAAAATTTTTATACAAGAGCTCCTTACCAATTCAAATAATTTTGCATAAACAAATTTTCAAAAAAATAATTTTTGGATTTTTAAAAAAATATTGAAAAAATTTTTTTTTTGAAAATTAAGTATCTTGAAAACGGACAGACGAATATTTTTTTTATTGTGTGTAAAATTGTATTTTTTTAAATACCTACCCCCATATTAATAAACGAAGCTATTTTTAACTCGTGGATTAGGAGTAAGATTTCTGCCACTTACGAGCTAGCTAAACCACCAAGGAAGGTATATTTATTTGTCCTAGTTAATCCTTCGCTAAACTACCTTCCTTGGTGTTTTAGCTAGTTCGTAAGTGGCAGAAATCTTACTCGTAATCCGTGAGTTAAAGATAACTCGCCGCTGGCTTCGTTTATTAATATGGGGGTAAATGTTGGCATACCACATTTCGTTTTTTGGAAATGAGCGAAAAATTGTATATATACAAAATTAATTTTTAAGAAAAGGGCTCCAAAGATTTTTTTTTTTATTATTTTCATATTTATCAAACAAATCAGATAGCATACTTGATTTTGTGCTCTTACTTTCAAAGCCATTAAAATAATAAATTTATAGTAATTTATAGTAATATGTATATATTTACGATACCATAATATTTTAGAACCAATGCCTATGTACTTGTACATTATGTACATCATCAATTTCTAGCTACGTTAAAGTTGTTAGCTAAGAGAGCAAGTTTGTGCGATCCAGTCGTGCCCATTTTTTTTGTATGGGTTAAACTCGATTTTAGACTAAACTGTAAAGTCGTTTTCTTCTTAAGGCCTTTATTTTTAATCAATTCTAAATATGTAGCTATATACTATTTTTGAGGATGTTTTTTTAGTAACCTCTTGGTAAACTTGAAGATTATACTTTAATTCAATTAAAAAGTACAAGTGACCTCAACTCCAGAAATTATTGTGTTTCGCCCAATAATTTCTGGAGTTGAGGTCACTTGTACTTTTTAATTGAATTTTATTTATTCACTCCACTTAAAACAGAAGTAATTTCAATATTTTAATATTTAAATTTCTTCATCTTCATATTCTGATTATACTTTAAGTTAGTTTCCTCAGAACTTGAAGTACGGAAAGAGGGCGTGGGAGTGGGCGTTAAGTTTAGACTTGGTTTTAGTTTTGATGGTATTATCAGGAATATGTGGATAGGGCTCCTGTTTGATAGCTGATTTGTTCGTCGTTCTAATTTGTACAAACATATAAATCACAAATAATTCAGTAGAACTTAATAAGTTGTCTGTTGGATAATTCATTAACAGCTGTTGATTTTTTCAAAGCAGAGAAATACAAATGTTGTTTAAAAAAACATCGGGTTTTCAAATTTCACAATTTGTTAGATATTTAGTCTTAGAAATAAAATAAATAACTCAACTGATGGCAACGCCGTATTTTACCCTACAACGTGATTATATTATCTTACCTTCGCCAAGTTCGAGTATTTATACAGAATATTGTAAGCTCCCATTGCCATACTGTCAAAACAATATTACAACTCGTAATTGATGCGATTACGAGTAGCAAACTCTTTATATCCGAATCATCACCATCGTCATAACGTCGCACTTTATCTACGTAAATTGCTGTGATTGTGTTGCTGCATGCTTCTGTTTATGCCTAATGGAAAATTACAATATGAATTGCAGGCCACAAAAAAAGGTACCTAGCTACTCGTGTAAATAGAAAATCGAACAAAAAATAAAGGTATCTATGAAATATTTTTTATTTTACTTGTATAATTTTGTTTGAGTAAATAAATGCTTTTTTTTCATATAAATCGTGTATAGTTTGGTCAAAGGCCATATGGCAGTGCGCTTGAGTGGACACATTGTCTAGCCAGCCGCTTTTTTTTTTTTGTTGTTGTTACCACCTCAGACTCAGGGACAGTCTGTTACTTAAACTATAGGTATGTATTTATGTAGAGGTTTGTGTACACCAATGATTTTGTCTATAAAGTTTGAGTCCAGGTTATAGGTAGTTTTGGAGCTTTTAGTTTTTTTTTTGTATGGATTTGTAGGACACACACAAGTGGGGTGTATTTCGGGTGATGGTGAAACTAAACTGAACTGAATTAGGATATATATTATTTTATTATTTGGCTAAAAGAACACAATTTAGAGCACCCACGTTCGAAAGTCCGGGTTATGGATAAGGTTTTAAGGAATTTACATGGACTGAATGTAATACATAATGACAATTGCGTTCGATAATATGTTTGGCAAATGCAGTATATTCGAGTTTATGTTTGGGTGGTTTGCTAAGGAATTTTAAGCGAAATTTTTGTCTACCAGGTAGGTACCTATGTAAGATAAATCGGGACAGATAAAAAAAATTCGAGTGGTTGTTTTGGCATTTAAGCGAATTAGATTTCAGCCAAATAGTGGTGAATTAAATTATTGTAGCATTTGACTTTAAAATTCAAAAGCTCAATTTTCAGGATAGTAGAATCCCGATTTTAAAAATATAGTTAAGGTTTTGAAAGGCAAAATCGAGCTCACAGTAGGGAGGATAGGGCCTCAAATTTTGGTAAAAGTGGCCGAAATTGTGCTAAAATGATGTCAGGAATTGTGGAGGAGGTGGTAGATTTACCTACTTGAGTCTAGTCCAAAACTGTCATCATTGACTTAAAATTTTGTCTTTTGTCTTACATTTGTCGTAAGAACCCATGCAGAAAAACAATCTAGTTTTTGACAAGGCACTAGAGAGTTTAGATTCTGGCAAGGTGCTAGCAAGGATTAGCAAAAGCTAGAACAAGGGCCTTGGCCACTGTCCGCGTCAGGCAATCAAACGAACAAATTTGACTAATGTGGGACTTGCTCCTGCGATCTTCTACTTGTCAGTCCAATGCACTATTCACTGGGCTAACTCGCTATATACAAATAGAAGATTTTGAAAATGAATAAGTTTCATACTTTTATGTTTCGTACGATACTGCGTAACAAATACATACAGAATACAAAAGGATTTTATGTAAAAACTTGGAATAGGTTTTCTGTTCTTACTCGTCTGACGCTTCTCACAAATCAGTGCTGTTCTGCTCTGACGTTTTTCTCACTGAACAATCCTATAATATACAGATGTCTCACACGTTGGACGTCATGCTGGGGGTCTGGGTTCACTTCTTAGCCTCGTCCACCTAAAAACTAAAAGTTTTTTTTTGCAGGGCTATTGCCTCTTGCGAGGAATTGACAAATCCTGCAAGAGTATCACTTGTCATGAATAAGTGCTTCTCATCAGCCGTTCGGATTCGGCTTAAAATTGTAGGTCCCTTCCATTTCTGTAACAAGCGCACACAGGAATGGTTGCGAATTGTTATTCACTAGTCCCTGGTTCTTCACGAGTAGGACTGGTCACGAGACGAGAAATGTCTCGGTCTCGCATGACGAGACCAAGACGAGACTGGCTATCAAGCAACCGAGACGAGACGAGACTGTATATTTGGACCGAAATTTACAGAGAGTCTAATAAATGAATAAATCCAATTTTAGTTAAATATTTATTTTCTTCTGCAAATATTCAAACTATAATCGAAAATATTTGTCCCAATAAACAACAGGTTGTCCGGAAATCGTATTTTTTGGAAACGAGACCGAGACGAGATTGAAAATTTTCGATTTTAACGAGACAGAGACGTGACTTACAAAAGTCACGCGGACTCTCGTCTCGTGGCCAGCCCTATTCACGAGCTGTTGCGCCACAAAATTTATTTATTTTTCACACCCATAGTAAAAAGTGTGATATTAAAAAGAAGTCAAAGGAAAGAGGGAAAAAGTGCAGTATGATACTGAAATCAAGACACAAGTGACATTCCTGATGGGGTACAGAAACATGTTCAACAAGTTTTTACTAGAGATGGCCTCACGAGTGTTTGGTACTGAAATCCAGCAAGCGCTTGCCAGGTATCTGACAAGTTTTCCTCGTCTAGATTTTTCCTACTGAAAACTTACCAGGGACTTGCCGTAACTGGATAAAAATCTGGGCAATTTTTCCAGCATTTGGCATTTTCCAGTACATTTGGCTGCTTACTTACTTACTTTTGATGGCGCTCACAGCCCAGGATGGGCTTCGGCCTCAACTAACAAGTCCCTCCAGCCAGCTCTGTCCCTAGCTAGCGGCTTCCAGTTGCACACACCGAGTGCTTTGAAGTCGTCATTCTTTTGATTGCGCCACCTGTTACGGGTTCTTCCTCTGCTGCGTACCCCATCGGGGTTGGATTGGTACATTTGGCTAGCTCAATGCAATTAGATCGCAGAGGTCTCACTGTCATTATACGTAAGCAATTGAATCCAAAATTTAGTTTTCTCAGTACTTTGACCTCTAAGATCTCATTTTGATTAATCAGCCAAAATTACCCCTAAATTCTATAAGTATTATTCATAAGTAAACACTCAATTATTCCAGATACATGATTTATATATACGATTCAAATCACACATGTCAAAAGTTCACTAATCTTATATTTTAAGACAAACCCATCCCTCATCCATTTATAATTAAATAATTTAAAGTGACCGCTTAATTAATTTCAAATCAAATAAAAAAAAAACCACAACGGAATTCCAAATACCTACATACCAATATTTTGTATGTGGCTATGGTTGTATATTAAAAAAACTGCCCATATAGCAATAAATCATTTTCTTTTTTTTTTATAATTTGTTTGCTGGCACACGAAAAAAAGGTCACATCGCGATCAACTTGCGACGATCAATTCACTGGATGTTATTTGTGCTTATGGTGGCATAAAATTTACGAGCATTTTTCCGCTGACATTCCCATACCACGCCCTGTCAAAACACAAATTAACATTAGAATTTCGCTATGATATACGGATGGGATGGGGATAAGTTTATGTCGTCACGCGCGGACTCTGTCGGATTTCGGACAGTGTCTGCAGGGAAGCATCACCCGAAATTCTCCTGATGCATAAGGGCAAATGATAAACTCTTTTTTTTATATTAAAGTTCGGGAGATAGTGTTGTAAATCTTTGAAGAATGTATTATGTAGATGCACATCATGTCGACAGAATTATTTTGAACAGATTCATAAATTACTGTAATAATAATAGTTCTGTACGGAAATTCAGCCATCTTGAATTGATTTCTATTTGCTAAGCTTTTACAGGTTGTCCGAAAGTTACTACTGCTGCATACCGGAATATAAAAGAACTACCACAGACTCTAAGATTTGTTAGTTAGGGAATTTTTAGTTGTACAAAAATCAAACGGCACGGTAGTGCCCAGCCCAGCCAAGTTCTGGCACTACACCCTTTTTAGAGGATCAAACTAAGGCAACTCTAACTTCAGTACCAAAAAAGTCAGGTTAAGATAGCTCACCAAATTTCTATTCCTCAGCATCAGTGGTTCCCGAGATATAAGACTGCAAAAATAGCCAAAACCGAAACTGACTGACTGACTGAATCACTGACTCACTGACAGATCATCAAAATTATGGAGCACTTCCCGACATGGCAGAATCTTGTAATTTCGCACAACGGCAGGCCTTGTGGTGTTTGCAAAGGAAACAATCGAAAATTTAATATTTTCCGTTCAGGGGGCGTGGTACCCGCCCATTTTCTAGAATTGCTATAAATTACTTGGAGCACTTCTGATTGTCGTAGATTGATGAAATTTGGTAGAACGATAGGACTTGACATGCATGCAAAGGGGAATTTAAAACATTGAGATTTTATATTCAGTGGGCGTGGCAATCACCCATTGTCACAGAATTAATATTAATTGAATGAAATTTGATAAAGTGGTTAGTTCTCAGGTCTATAAAAATAAAAAGAACTTTTTCATGCAGGGGTGCTTCTACCACCCACTTAAATTGAGTTGGTTTACTAGTCAAGTTTTCATTTTAAAATTGAATAATTAGGGAATAAAAAAAAACTTGCCAAGTAAACTAACTCAATTTAAGTCAGTTATCATTAAATAACAGATTTCTCTGATAATGTTGAGGTTCTTCCATATTAATCTACCTTAAATATTTGATATTTAACATTAATAAACTTAGAACTTGGAGTACTTTTAGATCTCACTACTTTTTACGGCTGACTTGTTACGGAAAGGTTTTTGTATATAGAAGAACTTGGCTCCTTTTTTAAAATGTATGTTTTTGGTGTGATAGTTATTTCAGCTCCTGTGTTTAGGATAACTACACAATAGAATAAGAATTTTCTGGACTTAAACTAAGCGCGTTTGCTTAAAGCTCTATTTGAGTCCGAAACATTTATATTCCATGGTGTAGTTTTCCTTTTTTTCCCTTTTTTTATAGAAAATACCAAAAATAGAAAAAGGTTGACAACCGCTGGCTTCAGACAAGAATCTATTTTACAAGGAACTATACCTACGTGCTGTATGGATAAAATCTGTCCGAGGGTTCTAGTACCATAAATTCACACTTAAAAATTCGAGAATATAAGTGACGTCAAATAATATTATAGTTTTAAAAATTTTTTTTTGTTTTAATTACTTTGAAAATTTCTACCCAAATTTTTAATTTATAAAAAAGTGGTTTTGGTAAACATCAATTTCGTGTTATAATTAAAAATAAAGTGAAAACGAAACTTAATTTTTTTTAAATCAATGTTTCTTATTTACGCGAAGTTTTTGAATTTGCTTTGTAAGATTTTTAAAATTATTTAAGATTTTTTTTTTATAAAAATTTAGAAACCAAAAAAATATGCAAATGTTTTAACACATTGTAAAGAATTCGTTCAAATTTTTGACAATTATTTTATGGAATTTTACAAAACATAGAACACATGGAACCGCGGGTGATAATTCCGCGGGCGTTAATGTACTGCACCGTGATTTTCTGTCCGAGAAATTTCTTCAGTCAGAAAATCACAGCGCAAGCAAATGTCATTTTGAGAGTAAAATAATGAAAGCCAAACATCTTGGCTGGTAACGGATAGAACTCTCGAGAGACAAAATTTTAGCTTTATTTATAGGAATTTAAAATAAGAAGAACATTCAATTAAAAGCGGATTTATTTTGTTTCTAAATTACTTCATCTTCGATATTAAAATACAAGGCAAGTGGGTGTGGCAGTGGGTGGGAGAAAATACTTTTGCCTTTATATGCCATGTTCTATGTCGCATTCACACTGTTGACAGATTCACATTTTTTTTCCAGTTTGATGACAGAAATACTGCCAATTTTCCAATCATGTATATTCATTATGTTGAATGTCTTTGTCGAAAAACAAAATTTTGATCCAAACTGGCGACTACCCTATCATACTCTAAGATTAAGTCAACGCTCCCTCCCAGACTATAACGCTCTTTTCAAAATTCTCCTTAGCTTGTTAAAAAAAATATTCAAAAAAAAAAAAAAGAACTGTCATTTAAAAGACAAAAACAACAACATTACCGACAGCCAAACGACCACAACACGACAATTTAATCGCGCCTCCGATCATCGCAAACTACGAGAATATCTACAGTCCCGGCCATCAGCACCGCCACATACCGCCAGAGATAATGCTGGTTTAGTCTTTTTGTTTTTTCTGGTTCGTGTCACAGATGATTGCCCATCACCCAAACAAATTTGTTGTCAGCCGTCATGCTAATTTAACTAAAAAACTTGAAATTTTGAATTAAAAAAAAAAAACAATAACAAAAATCAAGAATACAAAAATAAATAAATTAAATTAAAATAAATAAGCAGAAAATATTTATAGGTTAGGTAGGTTTATTTAAAACTAAAATAGCTTAATAAATATTAAAACGTAATTCTGTTATCACCGAAACATATCATTTGTGTCATTTAATTGTAAATGAATTATAAATTAGATGTAGTTTTGTATGGGTTTTTATTAATTGAGCAGTTGGATTGGCGCCCGGGTGGGATTATTTAGTGTTTAGTATGTTGAAGATGATGACGATATGATATGATATGTTATGAACTTGCTATTCGTCTTGTCCGTGATGATAATGATGGCGACGGCTAGACCGGAAAGAGAGGGCGCTATACTATGATGATGATGAAAAATGGCCATTGAGCGACTTGATGGATTCTTTCCCGTGTGCATATTGCTGCGCGCTTTGCCATCGCATATATGCTAATGGAATGCGCGTAAGTTATATTGTCGCATGCGTTTTTTTTTGTTTTTCGTGACACTCATGGTGGTGATCGTGGTGGTGTTTGCAACTTGTCACACGTGATTGGATTTATTAATTTGTGTAGCTTTTGTCGGCAAGTATACATAATGTGATTGCACGATTTTGTTTGGAGAGAATTGCTGGAAATTTCTCAAGGACTTTGTGTTTTTGTCTCTATGGTGGAGTTCGATGAACCTGATTGCAGGTCTGAGCTTAAAATAGAAAGTGATTGAATAGGGTGTTTCATATATGAAATGAGAGGTAAAGTCTGCAACACTCGTCAGTTGGAAAAGCTTAAAATTGGATTAAGAAAGTGAAAACTGAATACCAAAAAAATATCTTTTAAAAATCCTTCTAAGCCTCAGTTCTTCAATGCGAGATTATTTGAGTTTCTGAGTTAAACTTGAAGTAACTTGGTGACATATGAGTGTTTTTTATAATCCAGCTTACATCAATTTTACAGCGAAAATCGAATGTGAACTATATCACTCATATGTTAACAATGCCAGGCCACGGGTAACAAAATTTCCAACAATTCTTGATTAGAAATTCTAATTGGGTTGGATATAGTTCACATTCGATTTTCGCTGTAAAATTGATGTAAGCTGGACTGAACTTAATAAAAATTGCGTCTTGACAAGGCCCTCACTGTCAACTGAAGAGTCCAAGTGAGAACGCCGGGACGAAACGCCAATTTTTATGGACTAAAGGCCGTTAAAAGCTATATTGAATCAGTAACTTGGTGACTTTAAACGAGTTTAACTTTAAAATAGTCACTGAAAAACTGGGCCTTATACATCGAAGTCAATTTATAATGAACTAGAAAGCAGGCCAATATATTCACAGTCCATTTAGAATTGAATTTTGTCGTTTTAACTAGTATCGCTTTTAATATAATAATGTCATTCAGAATACTTTATCAATTTTTTGATTCATTCACTCGCCTCGTTTTAAACTGCTTCTTTAAATTTAAATGCATTTTACATTTTTAATTTTTAAGGATATTTATCCTTGGGATTTTAAGGTTCAATAGGGCGTCTGTTTACTCACAGTCAATTAAGGTTGACAGGCTTAGCATCCTCCCTTAAAGGTGGATTTTGTCCTTTTAGCTAAAACTTGATTTTAAATTAATTAGACAATAAGCTTATAGACAAAACTTCATTAAAAATCATTATAGGAAGGTAAATAAATACAAATATTTAAAATCAATCAATTTCTTATTTTTAATAGTGAATAAATTGGGCCTAACTAAATGAGAAACTTCGAAAGAATAAATCAACATCAAAATGTTTTTTTAAATTTAAAATTTATTGAAATTCAATCAACAAAAAGTATAAACACTCACCCTAACCCAATAAATCCAACATTTTTATTTAAATTTTGATTTTAATGATTTCAGGATATAACCAAAATGCTTTGTGTTTCAGAGTTAAGTGTTAATATTTTTACCAACAAAAACAAACATTTAATTTTTTTCTTTCAAAATCACACAAATCGCCTTAAGAATCTCTTAAACTTTTCGTTTTAAAACAAAAAGAAGAGAAAATATTTCACAAATATACGAGAACACAAAAATTCAAATCACATGGATAAGCTCAAACTTAAACAAACAAAACAATATATCTACCGCATCATTTCATCCACCTCCTTCGATTTCGATTTAGCAATGGAAAATACCAAATAAAACAAAAATTAACTACCAAATCAAATTCTAAAAATATTCAATGAAATCTTTGACTGTTGAAAGTATTTTTTGTGTGTTTTTTTTTTTTGTTTCTTCTAAATTCTATTTCTAAAATGAATTTATACACCTAGGTATAGACTTTACTTCAAAAAAAATAACACACATCACAAAAAAAAAAAAAAACAAACGAATCGAAAATTATTAAAACAACAAACAAGTGAATAAATCGCAAGTGCTAAATTATGTACCAGAAAAGATGCCCACGGCAAAGTTAGAAAAACATTTTCCCTCGATCCGGCGCAATTACAATCGCATTGCCGTTTCTCATTATACAATATAGTCGAAGTGTTCTGTTCATGGGATGAATTCAAAATTCAAACAAAAATATCATCTAAATATGTAGGAAAATGAGATTCAAATAAGAATTCTGTTTTTTTTTTTCACTCAGTTCATAGTGCTAAATGATATGAAGATACAAAACGGTCTTATTTAAGTAATAATAAATAATATTGTACGTTTATTGAGGAGAAATCAACGGAATGAAGAACATGAGATTTGGCATTTGGACTGAAAGTCCCCCAGTCCGCTGTTTTGGAATATTTAAAATTAATTTAGTTTGTAAACATTAAAAAAGAAGGGTTTGTTTAAGTAATAATACTGGCGCCAAAAGTATGATAAATAATCTTCGGTAGAAAACAAAGTATCAATGAATTCCGCAGAGATATTTTCGATTAAGAATAAATCGGGCAAACGTTACACCTTTTCGACTTGATTCTGACTGATTTGTAATGAACAAGGAAAGGATTTTGCTGACCTAAAAAAATAAAAAAAAAGAACCAAAAATTCTTAAAAAGGCAAAAAGGGCATTTATTTAAAAAAGAGAATGTAAACAAAACTTAACGTCTAATTATAATAGCATTGAACTACCAACAGCTTTTTGAAGTTCTCAGGTAACAGCCTTCTACGATTGTCTCTTAGAAGCGTCTTAAATGAGCTTACGAACCTTTCTACTTGAGCAGAAACGTGAATAGCTAGTCTCTACACCATTCACTTCCACGTTTTCGTAAAGTGTGGAGTTGACGTCGCCATTTATTACAGCATTTGCTCAAAAGTTTTAAGTCGACGAAAAACAGTAGTGAACTTTTTCAACCCTTCATTTGCAATTATTGGCGCTTTCGATTTTTCCAAATTTTCATTGATATTTGCATTGCAAGGAAATGCACGATCATTCATAGAAAAATGCAAAGATCTAGTTTTTCTGAGTAAAAGAAAAAAAAAAAGGACAAGAAATTTTATTGAGAAAAGATCATAGTAACTCTATCTACAGTCTACACTACCTGCTTTCTTTTTCTTGTATGTTGTGGGCAAGCAAATTTGTTTTCTGTGCGCTTTAGATTGTGTTAGGATCATGTTTTTAAACGAAATAGTCTCAACTGGAAATGGAAAACTACATGCAGTTTGTATTTGTATAATTTTTTTGAAGATTTCTTCGTTTAACTTTGATAAAAAAAAGCAAGTAAGTCAAAATTGACACAAAAGACACCAACGGGTAAAAAAAGCAAAAAAAGCACTAACGGGTAGAAAAGGCAAAAAAAGGCAAAATAAAATACATATATTTTGAATCAGGAGGACATGAATCGTGTTTGTATATAGTCGATACTTTCTTACGATCACGCAGAAAAAAATAGGCAAAATAGCAAAATCCTTTCCCTGGTAATGAACAAGTAGGTTTATGTTTTTTTGATATTTATGAAATATTTCAAAATTATAAGCATACAATTAAACAGAAAAACAGGTTTTAACTTATATATTGAGAAAGATTCAGTATACAATTTTTTTTTTACATATACATATACCGATTAGGTTGCCAGTTATTTCCCAAACTCATTTTTTTTAAATAGCACACCCTGTCAATCGAAAAATAAATTATTGACCAAAAAAAAAAAAATGATTCGAGGTCATTAACACGTGTGTTTTTGCTCTTAAAAAAAACTATCTATTGAATTTTTTTCAAAAAATGACCAGTTGTTGACAACGTGATTATATGTAAAAAAAATTGCCTGGGTTCGGAATCATTTCTTATTATTGAAATATTTGAGACAAAACTTATTTTTCAACTGTTTTTCTTAGTTTTTAAAAAAAGTTTCTGTTGAATTTTTTTTTAAATGTTTACCAATTTTATATTGCGCAATTACGTGTTAATTATGGATAAAATAAAATTGGTCTGAAGTGAATGTCTTTTTCCGTTCTCGAGATATTCGAGACAAATGACATTTTACAGCTCCTTTTTAAATTGCTGTATTAAAAAAAACACGTTATGACAATATTATCTGTAAAAAAAAAAATTCATCCGAAGTCGATATCTTTATTGGTTCTCGAGATATGGTGGACGAAAAAAGCGTACGTCCACACATACAGACATCTTGGCACGAGTACGATAACTTGGGCGCTGACAATTGATAACGGATTTTTGTAGAGGGGTCAAGCACAAAGATTTTTTTTTGATATGGGTGGTGGGGGTCTATCTCCCCCCGTTTGGGCGGGAGGGGCAATTTAATGAAAAAAAGTAAAAAGATATGGAAAAAAATCATTAAAAAATAACGATAATACCTTAAATTAAGTATTATATCTTTTTTGAAAGCCAATACTCCTTTTTATTACTTACTTACTTAGATCCTTGAACCCTCTAAGGGGCACAGGGCGTCAACTACCGCTACACGCCATCTCGTTCGGTTTCTGGAAATGTATTTTAGCTCTCCACAACTTTTACCGAGCTTTTGTGATTCCTTGTCGACTGTTCTGCGCCAAGATTTTCTCTGGCCTCCAGGTCTTCTGCCATCTTGGATGAGTGGATCCCACTCCATTGCATGTCTTGCAATAGAGTCTGCACCACGACGTAGGGTGTGACCAATCCACTGCCACTTTCTTTTCCTAATAACGATGTCAATAGGACTTTGGCCCGTTCTCCGAAGGAGTTCTTGGTTGGAGATGGTGTTCGGCCAAAAAATCCTTAGGATATTTCGGAGACATCTATTTTCGAAAGTTTGTAGCTTCCTTGTGACAGAGGCGGTCACTTTCCATGTACTACACCCATATAGTAGTACTGACTCTACGTTCGACCGGAACAGTCGCAGCTTGGTTTTCGTACTGTAGACGTTGCTCCTCCAAACTTTAGACAGCATGCTAGTGCTTATTAGCTATCTTTTAAATCAAGTGAAATCTATCCATAGTGTCTGAAAAAAATACTTTCAAACTCAAAATTTGGGAAAACATAAAAAAATGTTTAAAGTGTTATTTTTCAAAACTTTGAGATATCATATCATATTTTTTTTCGTAGAAATCGTTGCTCATATTAATTCTTAATCAGAAACCGAAAATAAAATGATTTTATGTTAGTTTGCGAGAAAATTAAAAACTACCAAAACTACTATTTTAATTCAATTCATTTTTTTTTTGCTTCAGTATTTTACGTGGTCTTATTTTGATAGTAAAAATGAAATATGGATTAATTCTTACACAAATTGACTCTAAATTATCATACTTTCCCAACACGGCGTATAAACAGTGAGGTATGTAAGGGAGGGCATGCTGCCCACCTGAAACCCCCCTGCTTGGGCTCACTATAGGATTTGGGGTATGTGCGAGGTTCGGTGTATGCCAAATTTCGTTTGCATTTAAGGAGCTTTGAATGTATTCTCTGTTTCCAATGTTAACAGCTACATATTTTAAATGTAAATGTATGAAAAGTAGTAAGTACTCCCAGTAATTTTCAATTTTCTCAAAAACTGGAGGACATAAAAGCTTTCGGTTTTCTGTGTTCGATTCAGAATTGATATGAGCATTGACCACAAAAAGAAAATTTAGTTTTTATTTGAAAATTTTGAGCAAAATTGATCCAATCATTTCTTTTTGCGTTTTTTTTTTATCAAAATTTTGAGTTTGAATGCAAAGGAGAATGCCCAAAAATGTATGGGCGAAAGAGTCGATTAAGAAAAGTCATATATGGTTTGAAAGGGCATTAGTTGTAAATAACAAATATGGAATTATTTTCTTAAAATTTTTTTTAAACAAAGTGTTTCTTCATGTTAACAAAGTCAACAGTGACATAATTTCATATTGTGGTTGATCCATGCTATTAAATAGATCAGCTACAAGTCACTAAAATTTGCAAATCATGCTAACCAAAATGGCGGTTTTCACACATATTGGTACACATAAAAGTGTAATTATAAAAATAATGAATGAAAAATCTTAAATTATAAGAATTCGAATCAGTGTCCGTTATGAAAAGCAAGTAGGTAGTCGCTATATGAGTTTTACCATATAAATGCATCTATCTTTATTTCGCACCGCATACCGCTTTTTAATCACAAGAAACTCGTTACTCGCAAAGATGACACTTTGTGCAACCGTTGGCTGCTATGGAGTTTATTTTGTGTGTTTTGTGATTCATATTTGATGGGAGTTAAGAATGTGCAACTAAATAGAAACAGAGTTTCGAAAGACAAAGTTTCGAAAAAAATTACAACAACGGACAACAGTTGGAGGAAAAAGTATACGTGAGAATTGAGTGCAACTAAAATTATTCGCATTATGTCATGATAATCAATAGTTACGACCTTTATTTCTTTACTGCATATGTTGCTGTAAAATTCCGAAATGAAAACGGTAAAACTAAGAACTTTTCAACGACAATGGTAAAAGTCCGAAATGGTTTGTTTTGTATTTATAATTTTCTTTTTTCACATTGCATTTCACATTTTCATATTGCAGCTCCAAATTCCCAAATAAAATATAACTTCCGCCTCGCTTGTAACATTTTTTTTCGAAAACTTGTGTTGTGAAACTTTGCCTTTTTGAAATGTTTTTTTTTTTTGTTTTCGAAACTTCGTGTTTCGAAACTTTGTTTTTCGCAACTTTTTTGAACTTTCATGTGTCCAGTAGATATGGAGATATGTTATTTTTGCCCTCACCAACTTCGTAGACATGCAAAAACACCTTGTTATGAATAATAAATAAACTGTCGTAGCTTGTCCCGGGATAACTTTTTAAGAAAATAATTTCATATTTGATATCTACAAACAAAGCCCTTTCAATCCATATATGATTTTTTTTAATCGACGCTGGGTTTTTTTTTGGGCATTCTCCTTTTTTGAAAACTATTGACACAAATAATTTAAATAAAATGAAGGATTAAAGATCAGACTTCTGGCTTTTAAAACCTTTATTGGTTTGCATTTTAAGTATTGGCATTGATTTTTAATATTTATTTTTCCATTTAAGTCGTTTTTATCGAAAATCGCCCCTAGCTTCTAAACGGGGTGAGATAGACCCCCCTCCCGTAATAAAAATGCTTGTTTTTGACCCTTCTACAAAAATCCGTTATCAATTTTTGGCGCCCAAGTTATCGTACTCTTCCCGACATCTTGCTAAAAACGACAAATTCTGATTCTGTACACCTAAAACGTGCAGATATGTCAAAATTTTCAATTCGACAGATCGCACGAATTACAAACTTCCAATGAGAAGTTAAAAAAGGTTATTTGCTTTTAGCTCATACACCCTTCGATTTTCAAAATCTATATTAAAAAAAATTATTAAACGCAGCCTTGACCGTTTTTGACCATTTCGCGGGTCTCAACATGTTGTACCAACACTACGTCAAGAAGTTTTTAAAATATCGGGTCAATTTGATTTAACTATAACTACGCAGACCTGTTGCTAGTAATGAATACATGATATTTCCAAAACTTTTTCTCAATATGTGACATTTCTAGAGGCTTTCAATGAAAAGGCGTATGTATATTCCATAAAATAGTCCTTAGAAAAAAAAACTACAAGATGTCATCATTAGTTTCATAATTTAAAAAAAATCGACTTAAGCCGTTTTTCCTAGGGCTGACCAAGAGACGAGACTCGGCAAGACTTTTGTAAGTCTCGTCTCGTTCTCGTTAAAATCGAAAATTTTCAGTCTCGTCTTGGGCTCGTGTCGGTCTCGTATAATTAAGTCTCGTCCCGCTCTCGTCTCAAAAAAAAAAAACCAATTTCCGGATAACCTGTTGTTTATTGGAACGAAGTATTATCGATTATATTATATAAGTCTCGTCTCGGTCTCGTCTGGGATGCTTTAAAGGCAGTCTGGTCCCGGTCTCGTCAATCTCGCGAGAACGAGACTTTTCTCGTCTCGTGGACCCTTCATGTTTTTTTCAGGTTTTTTTCAGGTATTTTTTTGTTGTTTAACTCTGAAAGTATAAGTCCGACAAACAAAATTTGTATGCAGAAACGGAAGGTAATTTTGTTATCTACCAGCTTACAAGTTTTTTTTGTACACTGAATCGTTCTCGAAACATTCGTAAAAAACGCGTTTTTCAAAATGGTTGCTAAATCACAATATTTACAGCCACGCCAATTTTGTTAACACTCATAATTTTTAATTTGAAATTATAGAATATTGAAACACAGAATTATAGACATACCTACAGTATTTTAGATAATGTAGTAGCCCGTAGCGTAATGGTTAGTGCGTTCGACTGTCACGCTGGAGGTCTGGGTTCGCTTCCCAGCCTCTCCTAATAAAAACTAAAAAGTTATTTTCAGGGCTACTGCCTCTTGCGAGGAATTGACAAATCCTCCAAGAGTATCACTTGTAACGAATAAGTGCTTCTCGTCTAGCCGTTGGGATTCGGCATGAAATTGGAGGTCCCTTCCATTCCTGTCGACAGGCACACACAGGGTTGCGAGTTGTTAGTTACTAGGCCCTGGCTCTTCACGAGCCGTTGTGCCACCCAATTTATTTATTATATGTTATTTAAAATACAGAATTTTGGAAACCGAATTATGGAACATACAAAATTTTAACATCAACCCGCTTTATTATTTAAACACTTTAAACTTGTATACAAAAACTAATTTTAAACTTTAATGGAGAGAATAATATTGTTCTCATAGAAATGTTGTTTTACTTGCGAAATACGTAGTGTAGGGCAAGTTTAGAATTCGTGCAAAAAAAAATCGAGATAATAATTTTCCCTATCAATACGATGATAGAGAACGCGAAAAAAGTGAGTCTCGCAATTCTGTCTGTCTGTTTATCCGTCTGTCCGTCTGTCTGTACCTTGACCTGCAGCCTAAACGGCTGAAGCAATTTTCTTCAAATTCTGGACTTAAGGTTCTTATGGAATTCTCTAGAGGGGAAATTGAATTTTTTTTGCTCAAAAAATAACGGTACCTGCCATACAACCAATATACAAAAATTGATTAATCTCAAAAACGGCTCTAACGATTTTGGAAACAAAATTACGAGCTTCTACAATTAATACATTTTATATTTTCGTAGAAAAAAAAATTATAACCGTTATTAACGGTACCTGTCACAGAACCGATTTTTTAGTTTTCAAATTTCTTGTTAACGGCTATATCGATTTCAACCAAATATTTTGTGTAAGAGGTAATCCGAAGTTTCAACAATTTTGAATATCCAATTTTTCAAAAAAATAATTTTTGGATTTTTAAAAAATATTGATTTTTTTTTTTTTGAAAAATCAATATCTTGAAAACGGGTTAATGATTTTTTTTTAATTTTGTGAGAAATTGTGTTTTGTTAAATACTAAAAGTTGCCATACCAATTTTAATTTTTTTAAATTTTCAACAATTTGTATATATAAAAAAATATTTAAAAAAAACCGCTCTAACGATTTTTGAAATTTTTTTTTCATAAATATATATTTATCAAACAAATCAGATAGCATACTGTTTTTAAATTCTATCTGTTTTAGCTATTAAAAAAAAATATATTATTTTATAGTAATAATTTATATTTTAAACTGTTTTTAAAACCTTTTGATGATATCATAAAATTTTAGAACCACTATATGTCGACATTGTCAACTTTAAGCTACGTTAAAGTTGTTAGCTTCGAGAGCAAGGATGTGCGACCCAGTCGTGCCCATTTTGTTTTTTTAAGTAGGTAGATCACACTTATTAAGGAACATGCAAACATTACTTATCGTCCGAGCAATTTTCAAAAAAAAAAAAGATTATTTTAACCGTTTTGCAGCATTTATATGATTGTACCGTTATTTTTGTTTATAATATCAAATTTTGTTCAACTGTTTAAAAGTAAAAAAAATCACAAAAGTTGTTTCCGAAATATTGAGTTTCAAAAAAATATTGAACGATTTTTAAAAACTTCAAAAAAATGTTTTTCTAAAGTTTTGGTACTTTTTAAACTCTTAGATGTTCCTCCAAAAAAGAAAAAAAAAAACAAAATGGTAAAAAACCAACTGAAAAGTTTTCGAGAAAATCAAAAACCAAACAAAAATCATTAATAATCATTTAATAAAATGACCAGAAAATAGACTTTTTTTAGCAGCTAACGAAATTATTTGGCATGTACCGTTATTTTTGGTCCTAAACAAATTTCAAAAAACACAAGGTGTCAAAAACTCCATCAGTGCGTTTCGCATGCACCCGCAAAAGCACACATACAGAATTGCGAGACCCAATTTTGTCATAGGATAATTATTCTAGTTGGACCGCGTGAAATCCATAGGTATTTGTTCTTTTCTCTGTTTCTTTTCCAGTACAATTTTGTTTACGAATCTATAGCTTGCCATACATGTACATTGTACACTACACTAATACCTTAAAATAAAACTGGGTGTTAATGGTACCGATGGTTAATGGTAACTCATAGAATATTTCTTTTTATTTTTCGACTGTCTCGAAAACGGTACCACTGGTTTTTTTTATGCAAAAGCTCTTATGTATTATTAAAAGTGTGTATGCCAAAAATTTCAAAGATTTTTGGAAAACAAATAAATAATTTTTCAAAATTTGATAATTCGAAATCCACCCAATGAGATTAGGAACTACAGTTTTTTAACACTAAGTACAATTTAAAAGTTTTAACAAAGAATTATTCTTAGAGCCAAAAATAAGTGTTCGTACCATAAAAATGTTAAAAACCTTGAACGATTTTAATGTTGATTAAAATTGTGTGTAGCATTAGTTGTTAAAATTTTTTTCCTGCCCATACTCTACAATTTTGGTCCTTTTTTACATTTTGTATGTTCTTTTACTCAAAATTTCTATGAATTATGGTGCTTTTAAGACAAAACCCTCTGACAAGTTCTTATAAAATTAAAATTGACAGAGTTAAGGAACAGGATTTATGAGCTGAGTTTTTCAACATACAAATTTGGGCAATATTTCGTTTTTCGTAGATATTTTTTTTTTAATTAAGCCGGCAATCTTCATTATGGAAAACGTTCCACTTTATTTTTGGATCTTTTATTAAATCCATCTGAAGTAGAATCCGATAGTTTGGATCAATTTCCAATTGCAAACATTTTTTTTGGGCTTTTTTTTCCAAATCAATTTCGCTTTAAGAAAACAGTGTTTTCTGTACTTACATTGTTTTCATTTTAAAATGTGTAGGTACATCATTAAATACCTTCTCTCTCAATTCTATAAACTAAAATAGGCCTTATACCAGTATGTTATATGAATGCTTTCTCCAAATGGTAAAAATAAAAATTGCATTCCTCTTAACAGCTTTCCTTCCTCTCAAACAAAAACAACTACACAACACACAGTCCTCCATAGAATTTCAAAATTCAGGTCATTTTGAATGATCATTGCGAATAGAATTATATACACCTTCCATAGTGTCCAGATCAACATAATTATGCCAAACGAAACTCTCTATACTAACAACGCCAGCCATCGCCATCCAGCGCCATCCTCGCTCGTCAAGAATCACAATGTTTACCAGATCCATCATCTGGCAAAATGGACCAAACAAAGCTGAAAGAGCAAATCTTTTACAACTCGCCACAATCCATTCGATTCAATTATAATTCAAAACAACCAATAAACCAAAGGCAACCAAATTAAAAGCAAATAAAAAATCTGCAAGAACAGCAATAAAGAGAAATATCTAATAACAAGAAAAAGACAATCGGAATGCAAATAGCTCGACTAGCGACGGACGCGACGGATTCGAATTCAAGAATCCAAATCCCAACAAGAAAAGCTCGTATGGGTTCGTTCCTCTGTGTGCTGCTAAGTGAGCAGAAAACGAGACTAATTCGATCCGACACATCTTGTGCGCCGTCGCCGCTGCGCCCGCCGCCGCCGCATCACCGCACCGATCCGAACCAACCATAGCGGTGTGTTCTCGAAACCGCCAAAGCAGGTTTTCCCATAACCATCCCACCACCCGCCCCCCCCTCCAACCTACCAGCTCTCACCTTTTGGCCATTTTCAATTGTTGACTCTATGCCTGCGTACGCAGCCACTGGCAACAACAACATCGAAAACCGTATTACGGTACAGAGGCATTCTCTAGCTCTAGCACAAGAAACAAGCGCTCATAGTTCACTGACATTGTTCTACTTTCGGTTCGGTTCAGTTATGTTGAACCTGTCAAAAATGTTCTTCTAATATACCAAACATTGGGCCGCGGCCGTTCTGTCGGTCGTTCGGTCGAGTCGGTTCGGTACGCGATGCTGGTCGAGTTGGTTTCAGTCGGTTCTTATGGTTCATAACGACTAACGATCGAAGACCACCGTCAATTCATTCATCTTACCACCATTGAGGCCATTCATACTAAATGCTTCAGCTTTGTGGGGCTCAAGGGTACTCGAGGCGAACAAGCAGACCAAGGGGGGTTGTTGGATTGTGGATATATCGTAATAATATAGAATGAGGTGAGTTATATGCGGAGTTCAATTCGAGTCGAGTGCCATGAGGTGTGGAATGAAGCCAAACACAATGTTCAGGACCAAGAGAGTGGTATATTATAAGCAGCGGCACGCTGCTGCTGCGCCGCGGTAAGACCTCTTTTGAGTCTTAAGTAGGCTCTTTCACTTCTAATGCTTTGTATACGAGTAGAAGTTTATCAAGTCGTCATAGTTCAGTCGAATGGCATAATATATCATCGGCTTGGGGTTTTGTGGAGTAGCGAAGCAATAACATGCACTTGAAACGGATAATTGGAAGAGTGTGTTTAAGTATAGTAGCTGGTTACTGGTAATTGGTATTATTGAATTTGAGCCAGAAAAAAAAAACAACAAAAACTGTCGATGGTTAATTTGGGTGTCGAAATCATTTAACAAACTTCAAAAGGTTTTGAGCACAATTTTAAATCATTTTTAACGCACTTGACAGCTTTATAAAAGATTGACAAGTTAGAAACTTCTAAATTAGTTTGAATGTGTTCCAACAAGAGGGCCAACAAGCGCCACTTGAAATAAAGCGAATAACGTTGCATAGATTCAAAACGATAACACTTGTTCTAAAGAAGAGAATCGGAAATCGTTAAGTAAAGGAAACATTATAGAAGCTTAATAACAAAAGCAAACCTACCAAATACATTTGTGTGATGAAAATAAAAAGTAATACTTGGACATTTTTGTAAAAAAAAATATTTTGTTATATTTATTACTTTGGACTGTCATGCTGGAGGTCTGGGTTCAGTTACCAGCCTGGTCCATACCTAACAAAAAAAAACTAAAACAAAAATTTGTTTCTCTTGCCTCTTGCGAGGAATTGACAAATTCTCCAGGAGTATCACTTGTAAAGATCGGATTCGGCATAAAATTATAAGTCCCTTCCATTCCTGGCGACACGCGCACACAGGAATCGTTGCGAGTTGTTAATCACTATAGGCCTTGGTTCTTCACGAGCCGTTGCGCCACCCAATTTATTTTGTATTTTTATGTTTTTTGTTGTCTATAATTTTACATACAATAAGCTTAAAACGAACCTTCTACAAGAATCTGAATTTTAAAAAGACTGCAAATATAACAAGAAAACCATAAGTGACGAAAAGTCTGCTTTTGTTCCCGAGGAAATGTGGGAACTATGTATATGGCAAGTTATATGGATTCGTATAAAGTAATACTACTTGATATTGTGATCAAACATGTTATTACGATAATAAGGAAGACAAAAAAAGATTGTCTCACAGTTCTGTCTGTCCTCGCAACTATGACCTAAACCAGCGGTTTCCAAACTTTTTAAGCTTTGGAACCCTTAACAAGGTGAAAATATATCTTGGAACCTCAACTCTTAACAAAATACAAAAGATAAAAAACAACATAATCACATTTCAAAATCCAGTTTTTGTTTAGATTTTATGTGAGTGTGGCTCATAATTTTCTTTGGAAAGTGAGTGTTGTTGTATCATTTTTGATTGCTTTTTTTTAAATTGTGAGAAGCTCACACTTCGATAGAAAAATGTAAACGTCAAAAATTTGTATGATTATTTACCGTGTTGCTGGGTAAAAACTGGTGGGGTGAAATTGGCCAATGAACGGCCTTTTTTTCTATTTTTTTTTTTTAATACAAAGAACTTTTCTAATCTTTTCGGGCGAAAAACATAAATTTCTGTGGCAGAAAAACATTGATCTTCCTAATATTGCTCCAGTGAAATTAACAAACCACGTATTTAAAAAAAGAACACAAAAAAAAGAGATAAATGAAACCCTGAACAAAATTACAAAAAATCCTCAGGATAAGAAAATGTCTCTGTAGTCAATTGGTAGGGGATCATTGATAGATTAGTCAATGAGAAAATAAGGAAAACGTTTACCAGGACAAAGTCACCCAAAACTGCAGAATGACTTTGGTCACACAATTTTTGATTTTTAAAAAGTAAACCAACTAATTTGTCTACGATTTACGATGCTTGTGCAAAAAATATTTACTATGAAAAAAAATCTATGCAAAATGTATTCATACTTTAATTTTAAAATGCACCAGGGTCACCTGGTTTCACGGTACTCAAAAAAATATTTTTTGTGTTCTTACTGTTTGTACTTCGATAAAGTCGTGGAACCTAGAAAACTCTTCCGCGGAACCCTGGGGTAGTCTGGGAAACGAGGACCTATACGACTGGATAAATTTTCTACAAACTTGGTATTGCTACCTATATCTATAGTGTTTTTCGAATACTATGCCCATATGATTTTTTTATTGTAAAAATAACGGTACCTATCAAACATTTTTTCATCCACTAAGGAAAATATGTCTTTCTTCTAAAAATCTGCTTTAATGGTAAAAATTAAAATCAACAGTTGGGTCGCACGAATTTGCTCTCGTAGCTTACAACTTTAACGTAGCTAGAAATTGATGATGTTTGGTGTTGGTTGAATAATATAATTATATGGTTACAAAGAATATTTGAACGCATAAGTTCAGTTAAAATATAAATTATTACTGCATATTTATTAGTATAAATTTGTTATTTCAATAACTCAATAACTAAAGCTTAAAATAAAATGTTTTTTTTCTTTTTCTTTGGCGAGGGTTGGGGGTTGAAAATAGAGATTTCTAAATTTATTATCAGTGGTATTATCACTTCCACTAATTTTTGATGCTGTGTCATTTTTCCTTAACCCCAACACATAAACCTTGGTGATCCGACTAATAGAACTCAAGATATAAGCTTTTTAAACGAACCCTAATCGACTTTTTTGGAGACTTTGTTTTGTTGATTTTTTGGTTTTTATAAATCTCCAAGAAAAACCCAATAAAGTTCCCTTAAAAAACTTATATCTTGAGTTCTATTAGTCGGACCAACAAGATTAAGGTGATTCGACTTAGGGAAAATGACAAAGCATCATAATAAATTTTCTAAAAATTGATAAAAGTGATAATACCTCTGATAAGATATTTCGAAAATCTCTTTTTTCCAACCCCCACCCCCACCAAAGGCTGACAAAAAACCTGCCAGACTTTTGATTTTGATATAACAGAATATACACCTATAACCCTTCATACTCCGATTTTGGTTATACTCGTACATGCACTCCCAAAATTTGATGTCGGCTCTTGTGCTATAACTGCAATTCTATGGGTGAGTAAGGTGACCACCTGTACCGAAATAACCGGTACAGTACCGAATTATAACGCTATGTACCGTGTATATACCGTAATTAAATTCGTGTGACGTTATTTTAAAATAAATTTATATAATTGATAGTGTAAGCACATATTTTGTATTTTTTTTGTCTGCTGTTTGCAACTGAATGGGTCAATATCATGTACATATAGGTACATCTCATTTTGACTGTATTGTAACCATTGTCGTTTCAAATCATTTCTTACGGTATTCGCTACTGTTTTAATTTATGTATTTGTTAAACAAAAATTAAACTTAATAGAAAAAATGCTGCAATACCGAAAAATCGTCGGGTACATTCTCTGTTAACCAGGGCTTCGACCGCAGTAGAAAGAGTATTCTCTTTTATAAGCAATATTTGGCCCACAGCACCTATAAAAGGTATTTCGACTTTGAAGGTAAGGTACATAGGAACAACATAAGAATATCTTAAGTTCTTCGAGTTCTTGAATGCAAAATATTCAATTAAAAAGCACGGTAATTCAAAATCGGCCCATACTGTTGCAATTTCACGTTCGATATTCGTACGAAGCTCATCAATCGTCGCTGGCTTGTTGGCATAGACCATAGACTTGACGTAGCCTCACAGGAAATAGTCTAACGGCGTCAAATCGTTCGACCGAGGCGGCCAAGCGACTGGACCATTTCTTGAGATAACACGTTCTCCAAACTTGGTTTCCAATAAATTGAGTGTGACATTCGCTGTGTGGCTTGTGGCCCCTTCCTGTTGGAACCAAATGTCTTCCAAGTCCATATCATCCAATTGGGGCCAAAAATAGTCGGTTATCATTGAACGTTAGCGATCCCCATTCACAGTAACATGCCGGTCTTGATCATCACGGAAGAAGTACGGCCCAATGACGCCGCCGGCCCATTAACCACACACCAAACCGTAATTTTTTCGGGATGCAATGATGACTCTTGCAGTACGTGTGGATTGTTGCCTGACCAATACCGCATATTTTGTTTATCGCTGAAGATGATTTTTCGATGAAAATCCGAATCATTTTCAAGTTGTTGCTCAGCCCAATTCACGAACATACGACGCTTCTGGTGGTCAAGCGGCTTCAGCTCTTGCGTCAATTTGATCTTGTAAGGATGTAGGCCAAGATCTTTTCGCAAAATTCGTCACAACGACGTCACAGAGATTCCCAACGCTTGAGAACGACGTGTGAGAGACACTTTTGGGCTTTCTGCAACTGAGTGGATTCAAATTTTTCCACTAGACGCTCAATTGTTGATCTGCTAGGACGATTATGACAACCATAAATTGGACGTAGCGCTCTTAACGATAAGGCCACTGACTCCGAATTACGGTAGTAAATTTAAATAATTTAGACTAGTTGTGGGCTCGTATATCTTTCCATCATAAAATGGCAAACCTTACTGAAGAGAAATGTCAAAAGAGCGGCAAGAAATATGGCGTCGTTTGCTGTCCCCGTTGCTCTACTTTTGAAAAACCCTTTGCGTAATTTTATTTTTCTTTGTTTTTAATTAAATGTTAATATAATCTTTAAGTACCTATATGTACCTATATGTTTTGCCATAAATTAAGTAAGAATTATTGAATCTGTTTTCATATAAGAAGGTATTATGAAAGCAGCTCAAATTCAAATTTTCGACAACATCAACCCCTTGCAGGGTTACCGCTATTTTAAATTATAAACTATATTCCTTTTTTTCACGAATATATATCAAACGTAATTTTTATTTTTAAGCCTAGTACTCACCTCTTTGTGAAATGAAAAATAAATACCGTTCAAATTCACGTGAATATTCATTATGAAACCATAATTGATTCTCCACGTGAATTGTCAGTCTTCAGTTTTCAAATTTTTGGTACTCACTTTGAATCAAAAACAAATTGATTTATATGACTGTCAATTTGGAAGAATTTTTAATAAAAAAATAACGAAAACTGTATTAACCTTACAGTTTGTTGATTTTGGCATGTCGGTAGCACTAGTGATTCCAAAATGAATTATTGTTAGATCCAAAATAATTGTATTATCAGAAAAATAAATTAATAGACAAATGTCAAACTTTTCCACACTTTTATTTGTTTTTCCTAGTGGTCGTACATTGGGAAATGAAAATTATGAAATGAAATTAATTTTGAACCGGTTCACATTTCATTTTCAAATTTGGGTACTCACCTCTGGTTTTGAATTCCATCGCAGTGAAAGAAGTGTCACTTTTATATAGAAATTTCATTTACACTCGAACTGAGTACTAGGCTTTAACAAGAATATCGGGTTTCAAAATTTTGAAAATATGCTATTTGTCAGTCGCAGCTAATTATTGAAAAAAAAAGTTTGACATCTTTTTCTGTGGTGCTACCTATTGACGGTGTTCACATTGGACTGATTCTTCCGACTATTATTGACTTCTCTGAAATTTATCTCACTCCCACTTCATAGTTAGAAAGGGAGAAAAGTAGTAAATTTTTGAAAAAATGAAAAAATTTTGTGGATTTTTGTTGACATTCTCTTTTGTTATTTCGGAGGAGTCAGTCGAATGTGAACACCGTCATTGAAGGAATTATAGCTCGCTATAACTCGTAAATTAAAAAATGTCATATGAAAAATATTTTTAAGAGCTTCGATTAATTCAAAAACATGTATGTAACATACATATATATTAGGCTAGAGTGATAATTTTTTCTTAGAAATTCAAAAACATACCCCCCGCAAAAGTTGTACATGGCTCTTAAATACATTTTAAGATATTTTGTCTTTAGGGTTAGATCGCGCAGTCCGAAGCAAGAAATCGGTTTTGTGTTTTTTTTTTTTATTTTACTTTTTTTTCAGTGTAGGAGGCATTATACAGCTTAGGAATGTATGACGGAATTTAAGATGATCCTTTTATCAAATATTTTGTACTTGACAACATTAAATAAACTGTTTTTTTACATAACAATATTTTCAAGGGACCAATTTGGGTAAGGTACATAGTTTTCTTTTTTTAATGTTTTGTATGTAATTCAAACAAAAGCTAATTGCGTTTTACTCATTTATATATTAATGTACCAAAGGGTATACCAATAGCTCTTTGTTTTGAAAAAAAACGTAGTTTAATTAAGTATTTTTGTGTGCAAGTGATATAAAAACATTCTAACTCGATTTGTAACTATCCAACTTCATACATCTCCTGGGATTTTTGTTTCCATAACTTAAATCAAAATGGATACTCCATCAACAAAATTTGTCAAATAAATGGAGGTGAAAAATTATGTATATGTATGTGTTACCGACTTAAGTAGATATTACGACCAAATTACCTATCGAATATAGTTTAAAAAAAAAAATCATACTCAAATACGATATCTTTCAGTCCCAAAAGTTTGTAAGTTTATTTTCGAGAAAACTATTTAAAACTCAACAAGAAAAGGACTGCAATTCTTAAAACTCCAATCATCACAAGAATACCCGACACACTAAAGCTGAAGTGCTTTAATTTTGGGTTCTGTGTTCGTTCCTTCCAAAAAAATAAAATTGAAAAAGAGCGCTCCCTGATCAAAAAATCTAAACAAAAATTGCAAATAGGAAATTGAACGATTTTTTTGTCACTCTTCTTGTAGTTTTGATCACGAACCTCTTATTAAAGTGTAGAAGGTGGCAAAAAGTTTCATAATATCTCATAGGCAACTTCTACAATTATTACAGCCGTCTTGATGATATCGATGGTAGGTATAGATCAGTCAAATATTGCTGATAGAAGTTATATAAGAAGTAGGTAGAAATCAAAATAAAAAACGCAATTGTCTCAGGTCTCAGACTGGAATATTTTGGGGTTCTATCTTCACGGTCGCAAAGATTTAAGCCAAATTTCATTAGAACCTGACTTCAAGTACCTTAAACAATGCTAGTAGGTGACTTAGTTGCTCGAAGCTTTCAACTTCAAAATTTCTTTTTTGAATCCGAAAAATATCTAGAGCAAAAAGATCGGCATTAGATTGAAAACGACGAACCTCTATTAATCATGGAACTTATTCAAGAAGACCTTCGCTCAAATTTATAGGAGCGTTCAGGAAAAGTTGATCAGTTGCCTGAACAGGATTCAGGATTTTTGACGGAGCGAAATCTCCGATATCTCTGTTTCGTGAACGCGCCTTATTATAAAATTATTAAGCAGCTACTTTTGAGAAGAACTTTTAAATGAAGAAATAAAACAAAATATTCTAACAATTCAATAATAATTAAGTTTGCTTATAGTAACCATAATAGTTTAATAATTCTCAGACTTGTTTTAATAGTCTTTAAGTCATATAAAGGCTGGTAAACCTTTTGATCTCAACAATTAAATACGTATGCTAAACTAATAGAAAACTTTAAGTTGCGACACCTGGCGGTCAGATTAAAAATTACAAAAAATATTAAATCGCGCCTAAAGGACTCCACGCGACTTTTTGGATGATTTTTGTTCAAGCTAAGTTTTTTCCAGTTTTCAAATATAATGCGCGGCCTCTAGCGGTCGTTTTTAAAAGCAAAGAAACATCTTAAAATTCGTATGTTTTTCATATTCTCTTCACTTCGTTTTTTTAGTTTTGAACTGCAATGCGCGACCCCTAGCGGCCATTTTTTAAACTAAAACAAAATCTTTAAATTATAAAAAGAACCCAAGACAACTTTTGCGGGGGGTATGTTTTTGATATTCCCATTTAATTTTTACCCCATATAAGATCGCTCCACCCTAATACATATGTATGTTACTGGGGAAAATCGAACTCAGATTTCATTTAAGTTAGCGGCAACCCTGCATGAGGTTGATGAAGATCTAGGCTTCCTAACTGGTACCCATTCAAAATCAAGGACAGAATGTCCCCATTTTCATATTGAAAAAATGCTTAACTTTTTTAAAATGTAGACTTTGTATGGTGTTGCTAATTTTGCAGAGCCACCGTTTTCATTACAACACATTCTATTCGAACACAAGTCAGCTTCTATTGCTTTCTTCAGTAACTATATTGATAATTCAAAGTTGGTAATACTTTATTTTCACGGACTCTGCTGTAGATATATAAGTATCTTTATCCGATGATCCGTGATTCATTATAGTTTATTAAAAATGAAATAAAAACAAACAACTTCCAAGATAAATATAGCAAATTCGTTGACCCAGCATTTAACATAACGATATAATATTTTTTTCAAGAAATATATTAACGTAATGGAATGGCTACTAATCTAAACAGAAATAATGACTGGTCATCAGAACATTAGGGTCCACTCTATGATTTATTCTCTTCGTTTTTCTAGCTTAAGATAGCAAACTCGATGAGGAGCATCATTTCAATTAAGTTGTGGGATCTGTATCTATTAGCTTTATACGTAACCGATCGTTTTATTTTTTTTTCTTGCCTCCATTCTACTTACCTACGTTTGAACACCATTTCAAAATCACATATGAGGCTTTAGAATATACAGATATAGGCAATTTTGTTTTTGTTCACAATAAGCCCTCGGGGGACATAGCAAAAAAATAAACTCGTTAATTTCTTAAAAGATATATTTTATGAGTTCTTTTGCTTTGATTTTATCGGTTTTATTTTATTTTATTTAATTTTTTTGTTCAGATACAAAAATATTCAAAGCAGTAATAATTGAATTGCGGGATGAGAAATTAAGTTGAAATATGGTCAGAAGTTTGGATCTTTTATTTTATAAATGTGGATAACTATATGATGGTTTGCCTTAAATATTCATATCAAATCAGTTTTTAACAAATTGAATTCAATTTATTATTTATTTGGTAAATAGTGTTTTCTTTTATTTTGTTTTTATTATTTCTTCACATTAGTGGGTTGGCACGTTTTTCGAATTTAAGGTGTTTTAATTTTTGTAGGTTTGCCCTAAATTGCTTTGTGGTTCTGTTTTTTATTGGATATTCTTATAATGGTGAAAAGGTGTAAGCATTTTAGATGGACTATAAAAAATGTTTTAAGATAAAATTTTTGTTAATAGTAATGTTAGCTCTTTATATTGTTTTTATCTGGATATGTCATTAATCACTTAGATTTGTGTTTTTTTTTTAATAAAAATTAAAGAAAACGTGAGAGATGCTAAGTGCATAGGCACAATAAATTGGTGAAAACTTATCATTTAACAGAAGTAAAAATCTTTAATTTTTTATTTTAACTTAATTGAGGATATAATTATGTATGTTAAGTGTTGTGATTAATATTGAATAAAAAATCTTAAAGTTAAACATTGATAGTTTAAAAGTAGAGCACAAATCAAAGAAAAAGAGATACATATAGCTACCTACCAATTTGTCTCAAACTTAATACCTTCATAATATTCTTTAATGGGTACAAAAAAGCATATTATATTTTTCTTTTGTTATTTGCAAGCGAGCTCTTATAGATGAACAATTAATTTCCTGAGGTAGTTATAATAATTATGTCTTCTCAACATCTAAGAGCCCACAGCAAATTTTTGGTTGTGAAAGTGAACCAAAATGTAAGCATATCTAATAGAAGGAACTGTGACTCTTGCAGGCACTGGTCGCGACTTTAGTGTGTAAAAGAGCATCTCGAAAGCCCAAACAAATAAACTTTATTTATAATTGTATTGTACATTCATTTTTTTTTTCAGGCCAAGACCAAGTTTTTCAGCCATTATAAATAGAAATAAAAAAATAAATTGGGTGGCACAACGGCTCGTGAAGAACCAGGGCCTAGTGACTAACAACTCGCATCCATTCCTGTGTGCGCCTGTCGACAGGAATGGAAGGGACCTACAATTTTATGCCGAATCCGAACGGCTAGACGAGAAGCACTTATTCGTGACAAGTGATACTCTTGGAGGATTTGTCAATTCCTCGCAAAAGGCAGTAGCCCTGACAAAAACCATAACGCTACGTTAAATGAATGAATAAAATAAAATGTTTAATTTTTGCGTTGTTTCATTATGCCAATGTAACTCAAGATATTAGCTTTTTATGCAAACCTTATTTTTTTTTTTTGAGACTTTGTTTTGTTGATTGTTTGCATTTTATAAATCTCCAAGAAAAAGCCGATAAGGTCCCCTTAAAAAGCCAATATCTTGAGTTCCAAAGTTTCCAAAGATTTAGATTATTGGACTTAGATTAAACTGACAGAGCATCAGAACATCTATTTTTAAAATTTATTGAAGTAATAGTTCTGAAAAACAAATTGGAAAATCGCTATTTTTAAACCCCCACCAGAGAACTTGTCATACCAAGTTTTTCAGCCATTAGTAAATATATTATTCTTCTTTAAAATGACTACAACTTTTTTGATAAGAAACATTTATTTATACCAATGGAGAACAGCTTAATTTAAATTTAATTTTTCATTTTTCAGAAAATGCTTACCAATAATTGACTTAAGGTCGTGAGTGAAAAAGTAGCAAAACCCTGTTTTGCTTAATTTTCTTATTTTGTTTCTTATTTTTAGCTTGAGGGAGAAAGTTATTTTAGACATTATTTTATATTGTTAAGTATCTATTTTAACCATTTTAGAAGTTATAGCTTTTTTTCAATTTAAAATCAATTAAAAAGTTGGTTCCGCCACTCTTACACTTACAGTCTCAAATTAAATTGTATTCAAAATTAAAAGAAATCCTTGTTTTTGAAATTTCAAAATATTTAATTTTTGTTTTGAAAATTCAAATTTTTGAAAACGACTTTGTCTTAGATACTTTGCATGAAATGAGTTTTTAACACTTTTTAGAGTAGGTAGGTTCTTGAAAACAGATTGTTCATAAGCGTATAAGGGTAGGTACCAATACCTGTACCAAACGATTATTTAAAAATCATTCTCTCCTCAATTTTGGATGAATTTGTTAGTTTAAGTTTCAATGATGTTTTTTGGCACAAAAAAAACATCGCCAGTAGGGCACAAATACTAACCATTTTCTTGGACAGCAACAACAGTAATTTTAAAAAGTAAGTGTGTTTGCATGCAGTAAAGTCTAAGATTAGTTTGTTTTCTTTTGATGACTTGATGAATAAAATAAAGTAAAATGAAATAAAAGAAAAGAAAAGAAAGAAGAGAATTAGAATCCGTCGTTTTTAGAAATATGTCTGTATGTGTGTACGTACGTACATTCGTGGTACTTTTTTCGTCCATATATCTTGATAACGAATATACATACATAGATATCGACTTCAGAATAATTTTATTCTACACATAATTATGTAATACCGAATTGGTAAAAATTAAACAAAAATTCAAACTAAGAAAAACATTTGAAAAATAATTTTCGACTCAATTATTTCAAGAATAAATAATTATTCCGAACCCAGTCTGTTTTTTTTACACATAATAGCGCAGTCAAAAATTGGTAATTTTTTCAAAAAAAAAATCAATAGACAGAGTTTCTTAGAGCAAAAAAAGAAAACTGCAAAAAAAAGGATTGGCCTTAGAAGTCTGAAATATCGGGAGATGATGACCATTATTAATTTGGATTTTTTAGTGGAAAATTTGGAATCCATATCTTACCGTAGAGCACAGAAAGTAACATTTTTATATATTTTTTGCCAAAATTAACTTCCACAGGAAATACATAAATGTTGAGGTATAGTAGACTAAACTTTAAAATCAAAAAAATAAATATTTTGTATGTACGACGTACATACACACATACATACATATTATGCTTGACAGTATTTGAAAAAAATGTGAAATTTGTGTGAAATTAAAGTTTTTTTGGTATCTTATTTCTCAATATAAACCAGTTTTTATTTCTGTATTTCCCAGGACCACTAGATGCACGTTTTGTTGCAAGATTACCCCCGACTTCATAAAAGTACATTCAGAATTAATGTTAAAAGAACCGTGAGCTAATTTTACTATTAATGGTAAGTTTTGCCAAACTTTGATGTCATTTTTGAAAACAAACATCAACACTTCTAAAAGAGTAACATTTATATATAGGGCTTGAGTGTGCCAGTGATTCAGGATGTTTATTATTATTATAAACCTTATTTGAAACTCAATTGAAACCTGCAAAAAATCTTATTGTAAGACTCCAAAATAAATACAGTTTAGAATTCACCGGTAAAACTTAAGAGTTTTTCCAGCAAAATTGATAAAAGTCTAAAATGTTATGTTTTCATAATTAATTTTGAACGTTTTACAACAATTTTTGTTGGCATCGAGTACCTTAGGTGGCCCGCTTAACGAGTTCCGAGGATATTAACTCCTTTTATGTGTCCTCTGTCTTGATCGTGCAACTCTTTTAAAACATTAAAAAGACCAATAGTTGTTTGAATTTTTGGTATGTGTGTATTCGCCAAAAGAAATTTATATTTAGGACAAAAATTGTTTTAACTTAAATTAAGGCTAATGTATGTTTGAATATTGAACATTTTGAACTTACTAAGCGGGAGCATATTTTCGTATTTGTTTTAAAGCAATACAGTTGGGCACTTATTTAATTTACAAATTTTAAAAAAAGTACGTATACGCCATGGTGTACGTAATTTCGATTTTCAATTGAGAACTTTATATTTTCATAATTAAAGCAGAACTAAATTTGGTTTAACTAAGAAAATAAAGTAGTGTAATATGTGCCTTAAAGATGAATCAAGGTTTACTATTGTAAAGTTAATAAATAAAATATTTAAAAAATAAGTATCAACATTATTTTTTTGTTTTTAAGTTCAAGACAAAATTTGAACGAATGCTAAGGGAATGTACGTATCCATAAATTTAGTTTGTTATTTTTTTTAATTAGTTTTGCTTTTCTAAAATTTTTTCTCAATATTGTCATGGATCTTATATAAAGTAGTAAAAGATAATGTATGACGTATCCATGAATTTGGTGTTTGTTTCGCTGGCCGAGTATTCGACCACTGGCGATACTAGTACATATTAATAGCCTTAAACAAATTTTGTGGTACCATTTGATCAAAAAGTATCCAACCGCCTTCGATAAATTATATATGGTTGGAAAGCCATAGGTGCGGCGATATGCAGAGTATACCTGAGAAACGAATTTACAAACTGTGGGTCATTTTCGTTTTTGAACTGCCGATCACTGTGCATATTAAGAAAAAATGTTTGTGATTTAATTTTCGAACAAATTGTTTGACTCTAGAGTCTGTGAATGTGAATTCTTGATGGTCGAATTTTGACCAGTGGGCGATACTAGTTAAAATAAAAATGTTGCCAAAAATCATTTTTAAAAAAATGTGTTAATACGAAAAAATCGTACACTTAAAACCGTTTTAAAATCAAAATTTGGCATCTGACTCTTATTTTGTCATTTTATATTCTTTGCAACCATGTACTTTTTTTTAAAGTACACTCCACTGATTAAAGGTATTTTTCATACTATTATAAATAGCTAAAATGGTTGTCCAGAGCACCAATGAGAAGTTACTAGTATGGTTCGCTGCGAGCCTTTTTGTTAAAACTCGTGTGTAGAAAAATTCTTAATAAATTAACGAGAACTTCAGAAATAAAAAATTTTGTCAACAAACGTTAGGTATAAAGTTTTATGAAAGTTCACCAAGCCGGGTAGTCTGTGCATCTGTATGCTTAGAAAAAGGCAGGCGAACAAACAAAATTGAGGAACAATTATTATTACCTACATACACTGTCGTGCATAGCAATTTGAAACAAAATGGAAAAAATTCAAATTGTACTCATTTAGAGAATAAAATCAAGTATACGCCCCAGTTGACAAAAATTTCGTTGGTTTGAGGTTCATTTACGGTATTGAGATGATGCAACAAGCATAAACATTAAAGTATCTACTGATAAGGTGAACGATTTATTTGCTTAAAAAAAATATAGGTACTTTCTCTAACGATTGCCTTTTTTAGTATGATTTCTTTCTTGGCCACACCTCTTGAAAAGTGAAGCAGAGTTAAACAAAAAACTGATCTTAAACTTTATACAAAATTAAGGGCAATTTGTGAAAAACCACGTTTGAATTATGGATTGAAGCACCAAAGCAGATTAATCTTAAGTAGAAAGATGTGAGAATCTCATCAGATCAGATTTACTTCTAAATCTTAGCTTGTATTTCATTTTGTAGAAAAAATTTAAATTAAAAAAAAATTATGAACGAAATTCTTGCTCCACTTAATTAATAGTACAAAATTGAGCTCAGAATTGTGCGTTTCTACTTTATACATTTAGTCATAGCGTTTTCTTTTATTGTACGAAGCTATGAAAAATGTTAATTAGTAAGAATTGCAAGTATAAATTGAGTATGAGTACGAGTATAAAAGATTTTATATATTATTTAATCTCAGAGCTACACATTACTGTGGCCATCAAATCATCACCATCACCTATCATAATAAAAAATATGACATATCAAAAATGGTACTCAAGCTTGATATCTTCCATCCATAACCAAGGCTTTAAAACTATGAGAATATAAAATTGAAACGAAAACGAGTACACCAATAAAAAAAAAAAAAAACAAAAACAAAAACAAAAACTCAGTGCCAAAACGAAAATATATTGTCACGAATAAAAACGAAATAAAATAAAAAAAAAAACACTAAACTTTATGCATGGGTGTTGTAAATATGTGTATCTAGTCAGTGCCAATGCACCGAGTAACACCAGAGACTGACAATCGAACAAGAAAGCCATCACTTAAAACTCACGTTGCATTGTGCGTCCTCGACGGACTTCATTTGCCGCTCTGTCCAATGACAGTCACAATTCTCCGACTCCGGATGATTGACAGTCGTACAGAGTATCACAACATCTCGGTAACTATTGAAGTTTGTCCATCCATATAATACTCGTTCCAACTCATAGATAACGGGTGATTTTTTTGAGGTTAGGATTTTCATGCATTAGTATTTGACAGATCACGCGGGATTTCAGACATGGTGTCAAAGAGAAAGATGCTTAGTATGCTTTGACATTTCATCATGAATAGACTTACTAACGAGCAACGCTTGCAAATCATTGAATTTTATTACCAAAATCAGTGTTCGGTTCGAAATGTGTTTCGCGCTTTACGTCCGATTTATGGTCTACATAATCGACCAAGTGAGCAAACAATTAATGCGATTGTGACCAAGTTTCGCACTCAGTTTACTTTATTGGACATTAAACCAACCACACGAATGCGTACAGTGCGTACAGAAGAGAATATTGCGTCTGTTTCTGAGAGTGTTGCTGAAGACCGTGAAATGTCGATTCGTCGCCGTTCGCAGCAATTGGGTTTGTGTTATTCGACCACATGGAAGATTTTACGCAAAGATCTTGGTGTAAAACCGTATAAAATACAGCTCGTGCAAGAACTGAAGCCGAACGATCTGCCACAACGTCGAATTTTCAGTGAATGGGCCCTAGAAAAGTTGGCAGAAAATCCGCTTTTTTATCGACAAATTTTGTTCAGCGATGAGGCTCATTTCTGGTTGAATGGCTACGTAAATAAACAAAATTGCCGCATTTGGAGTGAAGAGCAACCAGAAGCCGTTCAAGAACTGCCCATGCATCCCGAAAAATGCACTGTTTGGTGTGGTTTGTACGCTGGTGGAATCATTGGACCGTATTTTTTCAAAGATGCTGTTGGACGCAACGTTACGGTGAATGGCGATCGCTATCGTTCAATGCTAACAAACTTTTTGTTGCCAAAAATGGAAGAACTGAACTTGGTTGACATGTGGTTTCAACAAGATGGCGCTACATGCCACACAGCTTGCGATTCTATGGCCATTTTGAGGGAAAACTTCGGAGAACAATTCATCTCAAGGAATGGACCGGTAAGTTGGCCACCAAGATCATGCGATTTGACGCCTTTAGATTTTTTTTTGTGGGGCTACGTCAAGTCTAAAGTCTACACAAATAAGCCAGCAACTATTCCAGCTTTGGAAGACAACATTTCCGAAGAAATTCGGGCTATTCCGGCCGAAATGCTCGAAAAAGTTACCCAAAATTGGACTTTCCGAATGGACCACCTAAGACGCAGCCGCGGTCAACATTTAAATGAAATTATCTTCAAAAAGTAAATGTCATGAACCAATCTAACGTTTCAAATAAAGAATCGATGAGATTTTTATGCGTTTTTTTTTTAAAAAAAGTTCTCAAGCTCTTTAAAAATCACCCTTTACAACACCCCTACGGGATGGAAGCTAGAGGAAGAGGAAAAGATCGATATCTCTATACACAGTCCCGCGCATGCAAGCTTAATATGGTAGAATCTCACATGGGAAAAAGACTATGGTTAAGGTATCCATGCAACGCCAATGAAGAAATAATTAAAAATTTGAGTTCTGTCATGAGTTATGGATAAAGAAATGAAAATTATTACGGTCTCACCGACCTGGCTATTGAAGCCTAATTAAGAAGTCCAGTATTTTCCAAAACAAATAATATAGGTAGAGGGTGATCCAAAAACGACCAAACAAAAAATTACAAATCAAATATTTTCCCGCCAAAAATAATAATCTATGGCTTCGGTGATACAAATTTTTCTTCAATTTCAGACAGTTTTCCTCATCGGCTGCGCAACTTTTATTGGAATTTGCTTTGATTTCCACCGCAATGTCCATAGTTCTTGCCAATCTACGCTTATTCGCCTGCACTGGGCTGGTGCTGGGTGCTGGTCAAAAGCAGCAGCTGTTGATGGTGGTGTGTAGTAACTAACAATTGTCAGCCGGCTAGATTTCAAATGAGGCCAACTTCAAACTGATCAATAATAGTGGAAGGCAAAGGCATACAATTTTGTTGCGCCCAAAGTCTACATAGTTTGATGTTGATGCAGACCACATGAATTGAATATAGCTCAGATACTTAAGTACAGTGCAACATAGATAGATATAGCAGAACATAATAGATACAGATGCACATAACCGTTTTTTTGTATATACCTTACTGATTTTGGAGCAAGTAACGTTCAATTCAATTTGACGTCGGCAACTGCAACGGTAACGGTCGATGGTGGCAGCAATCGCAAGTATTCATATATATAAACAGAAAATTGGCAAAATGAGCTGAAATGGGCTTGGCCTCATGATTGCAAGCAACGAGGTGTAAATGGTAAAAAGTTCGATGAATTGAAAGTCGCGCAGTTTCTGGTGTGAGAAAAAGAAAATCTCTATGCTATGGTCTATGGATATAATGCACTACGATTTTTAAAGCTAGTTTCACTAGCATTTAATTTAGGGAGAGAAAAATTCAGTTTTGCGAAAGGTTTTAAGGAAATAAAAACAGATTGCTGAATCGATCCAGATCGTTTGTTATAAGGCAATTGCTACATTTAGTTATCTTCATCAATACTGAAATCAAATTTAACACAATTATGTTTCAGTTTTTTATTTTTCATATAAATTTTATTAATAATTTATTGAAAAATAAGCATTAGAGGTCGCATTGAATAACCCAAAAAAAAGTATTTTTTTTGCTGCATGTCTGACTGATATAAATAAAAAACAACTAACTCCTTACAAGATTGATTTAGCATACAATCAAAATCGAAGGATTTTGTATTATCTATCATGGAAATAAAATCAAAAGTAGATGCTAAATCAACACATACATATATGTTTAGCCTTTTTAACTCACCTACTTCATGACTGGTATAAACTGGTATAATGCAAATAACTTACTTACTTAGGTCCTCGGACCTATTACGTCCGCGTTGTTTCTCTTACGGGACATAGGGCGTCCACTACTCCTACGCGCCATCGTGTGCGATTTCTAGAAATGTATTTCAGCTCTCTCCAGCTTTTCCCCAGTCGTGCCGATTTCTGTTCTACCGTTCTTCGCCATGTACTTCTAGGCCGGCCCACTTGTCTTTCCCCCTGTGTGAGCGGGTTCCACTGCATTGCTGGAGATGCATTGCACCGATCGCCTTTTCGAGGCTTTTGGCCAATCCACTGCCACTTTCTTCTTCGTATAATGGAGTCTATGGGGTTCCTGACCCATTGTCGCATGAAGCTCGGTATTGGAGATACGGTTGGGCCAGAAAATCCTCAAGATGTTTTGAAGACATCTATTAACGAACGTCTTTAGTTTTCTAGTGACAGTGTCAGTGATTTTTCAAGTGCTGCACCCGTAAAGCAGCACGGATTCAACATTGGAGTGGAGCAGTCGTATCTTGGTCTTTAAGCTAAAAGAGTTGTTTCTCCATATTTTGGACAGCATTCTGAACGCAGCCTTCGCTTTTCTGATTCGGCTGTTTACGTCCAGTTCAGTTCCGTTATCCGGAGAGAAAATACTCCCAAGATATTGGAAATGATCTTCCATTTTTACTGGTTGTCCAGAAATATTTACTTGGATTGATGAGGAAGTTCCAAAGCTGATCCTTTTAGTTTTTCGGAGTTGATCTTTAGCCCTACGATTTCTGCTTCTCTCTCCAACCGTGTTGTTATTTGATGGAGATCCATGATCCTATGAGAGATCAAGCATACAGCGTCCGCGTAGTCTAGATGTTTGAGGTTAGATTGCAGAGTCTACTGAATTCCTCCATTTCCATTTGACAAAGCTGCGTGCAGTACGTCACTTATCACCAACAGGAACAGTATTTGTGACAGATGACATTATACAGCCTTGCCTAACCCCACTTTGGATTTCAAACTCCACTGAAAGCCTTCCTTTGTGCAAAACGTGACACTTGGATCCATCATATGTAGCCTTGATAATAGCAATCAATTTATCTGGGATGCCCCTCCTGCGCAAAGCAAGGCAAGTAAATTCTCTATTGACACTGTCAAACGCCTTTTCAAAATCGATGAACAGCAGGTGAAGTGGTGATCGATATTCAACGCACTGTTCGATTATGATCCGCAAGGTGTTGAATGTGATTCACACAGGAAGATCCAGTGCGGAATCCTGCTTGTTCGGCGTCGAGTGTGTCTTGGAGGTGGTCTTTTATTCGGTCCAATACTATCCTTGCTATTATCTTGGCTATTGCAGGCAGAACGCATATTCCTCTCCAGTTTTCTATTCTCTGTAGGAATAAAGTCAAGTCCAACCGTTTTTTTTTGTTCTTCAGTGCGTTGATGGCGGTGATGATTCCTTCTTTACTGGGGGGTACGGTGCGTAAATTGATACTTCGGGTGGCTCAGGGAATAGCGTGCACTTCACTGGGGAAAACGCAGTTTAAAACCGCAGAAAAGTGTTCCCTCCACCTTTTGCTGATCCTCATCCGAAATAAGCAGGGATCCGTTTGTGTCTTTAACCAGGTGTTGTTAAGAGCTCTGGACATCTTTAGTAATTCTGTAGACGGTCCTACTGTCACACCGGCTAGCGGCTTCTTCTGCTTCTGTAGTCAATGCGTTGATGTAGCTACGCTTGTCACGTCGCACACAACGGTGAACTTCCCTCATCTTCATGCGGTACGTAGACTCAAGCTCGTTTCTCCCTGCTGCTGGTAGCTGCTTTAAGGTGTTTTCTTTCTTCGATCCTTGCTCAAGTTTCTTCGGAAAGCCAAGCTCTATTTCTTCATTGCGCCAAGCAATGGCGCACTGCGGGATCCCTTAGTCTATCTGTATTAAACATGGGCATTTGAGTGTTTCCTTGGGATCTCCGAACTGCAGCTGTACGCAATAACAAACAAATAACGTACAATTTAATTGACTGCTTTTTATAAAATAATTGGCTAACATATGAATATATCTTAGACATAAACTGATACACATATTTTTAACAATTTAACAGGAATACAAAAATATATTTGGTATGTGAAATCCCGCATTTCTCACACTGTCATGAAAATACTGCAATAATCAAAATTTTCTAAGAATTTGCTAAACAAAAATTAATTGAGTTATTTGATTTATGAATGTGTTTATACCAATCATATGTAACATGTAATCTCCCTTGAAATTACCAAAATTTTCTTATTTTTTTTATATGAATTGGATATATAGTTGGCGCGTTAGACCAGTTTATACCAATCAACAATCAAATAAATACAAATTCCAATAGGTAAAACCGATGATATACTAAAAACATGTTTTTTCAATAATATTTTTAACATAGCCTAGCCAGTCAGTTTTGAACGAATTATAGCTTTAAATTTTTATACCAATCAAGTGTGCGTCATTGGCAAGTAATTGAATAAAGTATTTGTACAAAAAAGTTAATATAGGACATTTTTGGTGTAGGCATAGGCCGTCGGTTTCTAGTTTGATCCAATCACATGATTTGTTATACCAATCAAGTTTTTATACCAATCACAATCACACCGCAGTGTATAATTTTATATCGTCCTTCTCTGTCGACTTAGTAGCATTGCCATTAGGTTACCGCATACAAATAAATCAGAATTTTCGAAAATCAACCCCTTGCAGGGTTTCCGCCATTTTGATTTAAAAAGAGTGAACCTGGGCTTACATTTTTTTTACATGCGAGGTAGAAAAATAATTTATTTGCAGTCAATTGATTTTTAAAATGTTAAAAAAAAAAACAAAAAACCAACAAAGACAAAAAGTGGAAACATCTAAGAACTAACAAGTAAACTAAAATAAAAGGTGTGGTAAATAAGAATGATTTAAGGAAGTTTATATTTTTAAGGGATATGTTTAAATTTTAAGAGATGATAGAAAGTATAAATCTAGTTCTAAAGTGTTGAAAATATGATGACTTTTCATAAATGGCATAGGTATTTAAGGAGTGATGACTAGGGCTCGGATGTCCATGCAAATGCATGTTTTTTCTCACAACATTTAAGAGTCTAAGACTAAAATATTATCTTTACGAACCTTTAATATTTTTCTTAGTAAACATTTTTCAATATCTAGAAAATTGATATAGTAAAGGGTCATTTCCCACAAAACTTTACCATTTGCTAGATCTAGTAAAGAAAATGGTAAAGATATGAAACGACTTTAACTCATCATTAATAAATTCATTAGAATAACACATCGACCCACGCCCGAGACTCAAGTCTCATGAACATACTAAGCTAGCCGATAACGTATAAACAATTTCCAACTATGCTTTTTATCTTTGCCTTAACTAATTTTGGACATATGTAGTTTGGCATTCAACCGTTTCGTTGCATCGCTAAGAACAAAATTCCTTTTATATACAACATCTCCTACTTTATATGCTATGCTCTTGCTTCTTAAGTTATATCTGTGTTCATTTGATAGATGGGCTTTTTCAAGAGATTCTTTCAATGAAGTGTGGAGGATATTTATCTTAGACGCTTTGGGAATGATGTCAATTTGCGAGCTATTTACACCTCCGAGATTCCGAAGAAGTTCAAAAACAGACCCGTGTTCTATCATCTTTTGCCCAAACAATGCTCCGTAAGGTGATATACCGATAGCAGAATGTACGCCAGTTCTAAGGGCGCAAGCTATCAAGGGAAGGTGGACATCCCAGTCTCTTTGGTCTTCACCCACGTATGATCTAACAGCGGCAAGGATTGAACGGTTCACCATTTGTTTTCTTTGTACATACCCTGGATGGAGGGATTATAACTGTTGTTGCATTTTGAAGGTGCATTATAGTAGTGTTGGGGCCGCGATATTGCTGCCAGACCGATGGCTATCGGACTATTATACATATGTATGTAGCTCAGCGCTGATTTTATTTCTTATTTTCAAATAAACTTCCAAAAATATCACTTAGATGGAATTGACATTTTCTGTTCGTCATTAGGTATTTGTTTATGTTTAAATCCAATTTCTGATAAGTTTATTCATTTTTATAATTGTTAGCTGATCGTTATTCCTGTCACTAAACAATCAACTTTTTCTTAGATCTTATCAAGCTCTAATTATTCATTCCTCTACATCGATATATGGCCCTCATATGTACAAATGTGCATACAAACATACATACATATGTATGTATTTTCTACAAAAATTTTTAAATTTTTAAATCCCCAAGATAAATTATTATTATTATCGGCTTAACGCACCACATCGTAAAATGCCTAAATGACAAACAATGCGTGAAACTAAGAACTTAACACATCATTTATAATGTGTCCCATAAGCGTGTATATATAATAGATTTTTAGCACGAGCGCTGTCAGTTGGGGGTGTGTACGATTTAACGTCAAATCTGCCAACTGTGACGCTACTGTAAATACCACTCGCTATACCACAAAAACAACACTCGCTAACACATTTTTATTTTTTGTTTCTATAAAACGTTAATTTTAAAATGTCAAACAAAAAAATTCAAAATCTGACAGCTAATGCGCGATCACTTAAAAGCCGGTTATCACAGTAAATACTAAATAATATTTATGTATGAAATATGCAAAGACAAATTAAGTTAAACTCTGGCATATAACTTTTGACATTAACTCGATTTATTCAACCGTGCCGCACCGATAAATGCCAAATTTTATTAATTTATTGACCAGCAATTACAATAATTTTTGATTATTTAAAAGCAGCCTCACCTTTTGGCGCGCGGATTAATATTAAACTTCTCTGTCAATGTTCACCCTCCCACCCAATTTGTCATTAATATTTCCCAGTCAAAATTCTTTTAAGCGTGAAACACCTTAAAACAGTAGAAGAATAGAGATCATGTTGTTTTAATTGCCACTGACAGATAAATCTACCCTAAAGAAAAAAGAGAGTTCTGTACACATAGAGGGCGTTAGTGTTGACAGTTTGTTTGTCTATCGCTGATATATAGTTAACTTGTTTTTTTTTTGTTTTTTTTTTTTGTGATTGAAACTTGTTTATCTTGCGAACAAGTTCAACTTTGGCTGCTAACGGTGGCATGTTCGGAAGACTATACTATGACATACCCCACTGACGACGACAACGATGACGTTTATGTTGATTAATTGTTTGATGGGCGAGTGTTTAGCAAATAAGAAACAAATCAGACGATAAATCACATTTAGCTGCAGAGTTATTATACATAGCTGTGTAGTTGTTTTTGTGTGAGGTTTTTGTTTTTTTTTTTCTTTTGGATTCTATAGTTGATAAGTAAAGTTAAAGAAACGAGAACAGGTCAAAGCTGCGCAGCGCAGATGAGGTGAATTTTGATGACATTTTTATGTCAAATTATGAGATACTGGTTTTCGCTTTTATGGATAAAAGTATATTGACTGACTAATTTTTTTTCTTGAGGTGTAGAACAAAATTTGCGTTGTTAACAACCCCTAATGAACAAGAACAAACCGAACGAACACATCCCCTCCTCATTGATTTAATGGTTTTTAAGATGTGTGTGCCAAGATGGATCAAGAACCTTTTTATGAATTTGAAATGCGTACAATTTTGTCATACATAAGTAACTGACTAGAAGGGGTGTGAGCTGATTGAACATAAATAACATTAAACGAACAATAAGAATATAAACACGAAGCCAATGAAAGTCAAAGAATATAAGAAAGCAGAATGATTTTTGTGCGACTTTGCATTAGTGGTTATTTCACTTTATTCATAACCCTTTATATACAAATATAATATTCATTACCGAAAAAGACTTTGAGGAAGAAGGGCTTTTGTGAATAGTTTTTTTTTTTAATTTTGGGCTTAGGGTGCCAAGTTCGAGGGGTATTTATACATAATTCTTTTTATTTGGGTTTTGTTAAAAATGTCAGGATCAAAAAGATTATTGATAGAAGAGGTGACTTTTATGACAAATAATCACATTGAGATGTTTATTCTGAAGCTATACACAAACTGTGGTTAATGAAGCAACGTAGATTCAATTACGTAGGTATTTAAAAGAACTTTTGTTGAGCATAGGTACCTTCCTATATAAAGCCCATATTGGTTTGGTTGTTCTTTAGGTAAAAATAGGGCTGGCCACGAGACGAGACTCTGCGAGACTTTTGTAAGTCTCGAATATTTTCAGTCTCGTCTCGGTCTCGTGTCAGTCTCGCATAATTAAGTCTCGTCTCGGTCTCGTCTCCGAAAAATACGATTTCCGGAACGAAATATTTTTGAATATGAGCAGAAGCAAATAAATATTTAACTGAAATTGGATTTTTTAATTTATTAGACTCTCTGTAAATTTCGGTCCAAATATACCGTCCCGTCTCGGTTGTTTAAAAGGCAGCTTCGTCTCGTCTCGGTCTCGTCATGCGAGACCGAGACTTTTCTCGTCTCGTGGCCAGACCTAGGTAAAAATTACGTCGGTGTTAAGCTTAGGTACAAAAATCGATTAATACAAGTAAATAATGACATTTGATGGTGGGACTTGTCAGAATTGAAATAGGTATGTACTAAATATATGTGGTGACACATAGAAGAAAAGAGTTGAAAACAAATAGACCAAGAGCCGACAGTAAATTTTGGGAATTTTGCATATATCGTGGTATCGAAAGCAAAAGTCTGGCAGGTTTTTTTTTAGGTTTTGGCGGGTCTGGGGGTTTCAAAATAACAATTTTCTAATTTTTTTGTCAGAGGTATTACCACTTCAATAAAATTTAAATAGAAATGCCATGCTGCTCTGTCATTTTCTTTACGTCTAAACGTCAAAATCTTGGAAATGCGACCAATAGAACTCAAGATATAAGTTTTTTGCGAGGACCTTATCGTCTTCTTCTTGGAGAATTATTATAAAACACACAAAAATCTACAAAACAAAGTCTTAAAAAAAAAAATGAATTAAGGTTCGCTTAAAAATCTTATATCTTCCTGCCAGACTTTTGTTTGCAATACCAAAATACATGCACCTACAACAAACCATATACAACTCATATTTTAGTTATGAATCCACTCCCAAAATTCGCTATCGGCTCTTAGGGGCCAGTTATAGCTATCATTGAAAACCATCATTGAAAAAGTTAGCTGTTGATTTTGAGACCCTTCGAAAGGTTAATCTTTGAATATTTTAATGCAGAAATATAGCTTACGACTTCAAAATTAATTCTCTTGAAAAAAAAAATTCATTTTGACCCATATCTTCCCCAGAACTTAACTTTTAATTTTTTCAATGATCATGGGTAAGGTAGTTCATCACTGAAAAATTAAAAGTAATTTTATGGGAAAAGTTGTGCAAAATTGAATTTTGTCTAACCTAGAAACAATTATTAAGTCAATAAGCTTTACTTTGGCATCAAAATAATCATTAATTTTTTCTTCAAAATCTCTCAAAATTGACAATTAATATTTTCAATGATGGTTTTCAATGATAGCTATAACTGGCCCGTTAGACTAAAATATAAAAATAAAAAAATAAACAGATAGAAATTAAGTTACCAAAACAGTTCAACCCGTTTTTTTTGCAATAGGTATCCAACTTTTCTAAAAAAAAATGTCAGTTTTTTTTTTCTTTTTTCCTTTTGTTTTTTTTTTTTTTAAAACACATACCATCTTTTTTTTTTTAATTTTTAAAATTAAATTTCAAAAGTCTGCTCTTTTGGAGATTTTTATTTTTAAGAAATATAAAACGCTGGTTTTTGTGGCAAAATCGTTTTTAAAAGTTTCACATTGAAATTTTATGAAACGCTGACAAAACAACCCTTGAAAATATTTTGAGCTTAGGCTTATGTAATTTATGTTGCTAAACGAAGACAATTGTGATCTATTTTGTATGGGATGATTTTTAAATAGGCCCAGAAAGAAATTACATTACTATTTTTTTATTTGTAATGATTTATAAACGATTTTTAACTTAGTCAATTTTTAAGTAATTTTACTGTAATAGTTATAAGGTTATTCAAAGAAAAAGAATTATGGATCTTTTTATGATAAGTATTTTTTGCTCAAGCTTCTATTTGATACAAGTAGATTTCTTTAACAGCCAAATTGATAAACGTGGAATAGGGAAGTGTAAACCTTATTCCATGGACTAAGTATAAGTATAATAAAATAAGAAGATGAAGAAATTTAAATACTAAAATATTGAAATATTTAAGTCGAGTGAATGAATATAATTCAATTAAAAATTACAAGTGACCTCAACTCCAGAAATAATTGCGTTTCGCCCCAGGTATAACAGTGGGCTTCAGTCAATCTGTTATACCCTACTAAGGCACAAATTTTGGTCGATGTTTACCGAGTCTCAGCAAGAAGATACTGTGAATTTTATTATTTGAGGGGAATTTGGTTAAATTCGTGCACCCAGAAAATAATTACCCGTGGTCAGTTTTTTTTATAATAAGAAGATGAAGAAATTTAAATATTAAAATATTGAAATTATTTCTGTTTTAAGTAAAGTCGGTAAACATCGATTGGAATCATCAGATTCCTTGTAGTGGTGCTTAGTCTATAGTTCCAATTTTAATTTGTAAATGGTTTTGCCGTCAACTGGATTCGAACCTAGACCAAGCTACCTCAGAGGCTGTTGAACTACGCATTGCACCACCGAGGTCACCTGATCGTGCCCATCCAAATGAAGGTTATTTCCTAATTTACAATTGCGTTTGGACGTTTGGATTTTTGGCATAGTGGATTGAGAATTAGATATTAATTATCTCATGAAATTCCAGAGAAGGAATACAAATCAGACGTATCAAACAAATGATTATAACTTTGACAGATTTAATAGGTGTGTTCGGTAACGTGATCTACTTACTATAGTAGATTTTCGTTTGTTTTATTAATAGGAAATTGTATTCCATGGACTAACTCTTATTCGATGGTTTTGTAAGCTCATGGAATAAAGTTGAACTAAGCGGTTTTTGTTAATACGGCTGTAAGAGTTTATCTTAAAATTATACACATTTTTCACATCTTTAAACGTTCGCAACCAACATTGGACACTTTGCTTAAGTTTTTGTAAAGTGTTGTATAATAAAAATAAGCCTTATTTTATCTTAATCGACCGAACCTGCTTAAGAATTTGGAATTTCTTAATAAAACAATATTGAAAATTAAGAAAGACGTTTTACAAACATTTCGATTTATTGGTTTAGAAAATTCATTTACTGTCTTTTTAACGTTGAAATGTCCCGTGTTTTAACGTAACAGAAATGTGTGTCCATCAGATACAGAATTGCTAATTTTACACACCGGCTCTGATAATTAACTAATTTTTAGTTGTATGTATGAATATTTCCTAAATTTAAAATAAATATATTATCATAATGTTTTGTTTTTCTAAAAAATTCGATGGCTTTAAATTATGCCTCGTTGAAATAGGTAGTTATATCCCTAGCTAGCTCAAATACTACCAGGAAAAGTAAGGTTTTAGAAAGGGAGAGCAATTATTACATGTTAATATTTTTAAAAACAAAAATCAACTAATCACAGGGTGTACAAAAAAATGCTTCAAGTTTTTTTTTTTAATAAGTAAAAACAGTTGTTAATTGAAAGCCGTTATGATTTGGTATGAAAATAATAATTATAATAATAATTACATATGTGCATACTATACATACCTACACAGACAAATTTCTTTCGATTGGCAGAGTAGTTTTCGAGAAACACATTATTTTGCTCAACTGTTGATGTCAAGTTGTTCAAAAATCTATCAAGTCGTCTTTGAAATATCGAGTTTTGTTTTAAATAATATAAATAACGTCTAAAAAAACGTGGATTTTCATGAAATAATAAGATGCGCTACATAACTGAAAATGTTTTTTTTTATTTTTATAAAATGTGCCTTCTAGAACTGGTATACTGATTTCTTTGACCCACCGTTTTATTTTTGAAAATTTAGGAAATCGATTAAATAGATAGATACAAATGTTTCAAATAAGCATTTTTTTTAATGAATATTATTGCTGAATATTATTGATTGCACGGCTTAAGACCATTTTGCCATCTCTTAAGATAAAATGTCTTTAATTTATATTTTCACTGAGAACACCTGAATGTTTTAATATTATTTAAATATTTGAAGAAAAACATGAATACTTATATCTTTGAAAATAATTCAGCATCCCTGCTGAAATGTTATTAATATATCCATTGTTAACGCTCCATCTTTAACGAACATAACAACCATACAACAAAATATCAAAAATAATGTTTAAGCTGCAATAATGCATGCAGATATGCATGCCACGGGCAGTCTAGCCCATAGCCCAATTAGCGCTGAAGTGCTCCGTTTTGATACCCTAACTCGTTTGAACCTGTGGATGGAATTGAAGAGAGAAAATATGGGCATATCCTCAGGATATCGTCCCTTTTTATTTAGTTTAGAATAGGATTTTGTTGTTGCTTTTAGCACAATCATCAGAAAGTGGATCACTCACTCAACCAGATCAGCACCCGCACCATCCACAGTTAGCCCACTAGGCAGTTCGTTGGCTGGCACTGGAGCGTCCACTGATCTGATTGGATGATCATCCGGCCGCTGTGCACCACAAACCCCCACCAGAACCCTAGTCCACTATCTTGTGATCATAGGGAATCGACGTAAGGTATAATGCAGAAGTAGCCGAAATTTGTCCTAGAGCCATTTCGTCGCGTTGAGAAAAGAAATCAAGTCTTTGATCTTCATTTCAGAAAGTTCGTGAATGTCGTCAAAGAATGCTCTTCCGAGTGATTGTTTTCAAGCTTTGGCCAGAGCAGGGCATTTGCAGAGGAAATGAACTACTGTTTTCTTTTTCTGCTGGTCCTCACAGCTCTGACAGTGAGTATTGTGAGGTATGCCCAGCTTCGCTGCATGCTCTCCTATTGGCCAGTGTCCGCTACAGGTTGCAACTACCCTTGCTATGTCTTGCCTGGGTCTGCGTATAAGATCAATTGTTCGGTTCTTGTCATAGGTGGGCCAAATCTTCCTAGATATAATACAGTTTGATAAACCGCTCCACTTACGGTTTGCTTAAGTAAGATAAATTGAGAGAATTTTGCCCTTCATAACTCCAAGCGGAATGTTGACTCTTTCCGCAAGTGAGCCATTAAGGGCTGAACCTTGCCTGGCCAGCTCGTCAGCCCGTTCATTGCCCTCAATGCCACTGTGACCCGGGACCCAGATAAGAGTGACATTGAGGTCAGTGTTCAGACCCGCAAGCTCATTTCGGCATTGCTGAACTAGTTTTGAGGATGCTGTAGCTGAATTAATGGCTTTAACAGCCGCTTGACTGTCTGTAATAATAGCTGCATTACGGTTTTAGTTTGGATCTGCTTTTAGTAACTTGCAAGCTTCCCTGATTGCCAGCAATTCAGCTTGAAAGAAGCTAGCAGGGTCAGGTAGCCGAAAGGACCTAGATACATTAAGAGACTCAGAGAAGATTCCTGCACCAACGCCACACTCCATCTTTGAGCCATCAGTAAGGATAGTTGTGTGGAAATCTTTCGTCACGACGTTATTATTCCAATCCTTCCTGAATGGAAATTTAACTTTGAAATCCTTACTGATACTCATTGTGTATTGCTTTGACCATAGGGCTTGGCAAACCAAGAGTTTTATTCTTTAAGTATTTAATATGTAAATCAAGTGAAAGTGCAGAAAAACACTTAAGGCATCAGTCGGGCAGGATCTTATAGCCCCTGTCGTGCCAATGCTAGCAGTTCTTGCACCTTCCTAAGTCTATCGATGTTATATTTTTTGTTAAGTGCAGGCCACCATACAATCGAACCGTATGTGAGGATCGGTCGTGTGACGGATGTGTACGTCCACAGGATCATCTTCGACTGAAGCCCCCACTTTTTACCAAAAGTTTTACTACAGGCATAGAATGCTATACAGGCCTTCTTGAACCTTTCTTCAATGTTCAACTTCCAATTTAATTTGGGGTCGAGAATAACACCTAAGAGGAGAGTGAGAGTGTTTGGCCTTCGAGTCGGGGTAGAGTGAAGGGGTGTATCTTAGTCTTGGTAGTTAATAGCATCAGTTCAGTTTTGCTTTGGTTAACTCCTAGTCCACAGCTCGTGGCCCAATTGCTGACCTTCCTTAAAGCCATTTCCGTGATCTCACTTAACATAGGAGTAAACTTCCCTGACACTAAAATCACCAAATCATCAGCATATCCCACCGCCTTTACTCCACATCTTTCCAACTTAACAATTTTATTTATGACTAAAAGCCATAGAAGAGGGGACAGAACCCCTCCCCCAGGTGTTCCTCTACTTACATGTTTGGTCGAGTTTGTATTACCTAATGTAGCTTGAATCCGTCTGTCTCTAAGCATGGATATTATCCATTCCCTTATGTAGTCTTCTACACCAAAATCAACTAAAGACTCTAGAATGGATTCAGTAAGCACGTTGTTGAAAGCCCCTTCAACATCTAAGAAAGTGGCAAGAGAGTGGTGGGTCCAGTGGACCCAGGTGTTTTGAAATGATAAAATAAAATACTAAATTAAATTTTTTCATACATTTTTTTATTAAACATTTAAACATAACAATTTCAGAGGTAGTTAAAAAAATCAAAAAAATTGGAACATGTGTTTTCAAAATATAATTTGCACTTTAAAATTCAGTCTCAAAAATGTAAGTTCAAAAATATGTAATTTTTAAAATGAGAATATTAAAAAAAAAAACAAACACAAAAACCTAAACAAAATATTATTTTTTAACATAAATAATACTCTTAAGTATTAAAAAAAAAAAACTAAAAACATTAACACACAAAATTTTGACATCGGCCAAAGTGACATATATTTTAAATGCAAAATTAAAAAATTATATTAAAAATTAGTCACCAAGAAAGAAAAGTTACGTAAATATAGTGGTGGGTCCATGGGACCCAGGTAGTCTCTGTAACTTACCGTACGACAGACGAACGAAACACGTCCCTCCCTCTTCAAATACTTCGGCCTACTGCGGGAAGGTACTTAAAAGCACAGCCAGCTGCGGCTGTCGCAACGGTTTTTATTTACTTTTCAAGAGTAGATGTGGGTCCCCAAACATACCACTATAGTTAAGGGTTAATTCAATAATTGCATGATTTGATGAGGTTTTTCAGTAACTCATTTTCGTCGGAGTATTTTTTTATATAAGCTTTGTTTGGAATAACAATTTAGATCAAATTAACACCTTTGTAAGCCATCGAAACTTATTAAGTGAAAGTATAATTTGATAGATTTATTATTTTCCTAAAATTGATTGTATAAATTATTTATATGATTCCTATCACAACAAATTTATTAACTCATCTTTTTTTATTTATTCTTCTGTCTAAATATAAATACCTTAAATAAAGATATACAAACAATTCATTTTAAATTTAGCTTCTTGATAATCAAAATTAGTTGATATAAAAAAGATATCAACAAATAATTATTTGAATATTTTAATTTCATTATCAACTGACTGCAACAGAAGCTGTATGAGAATCCCTGTCCCCTATCATCCATATATACCCAAACCATCGTTATTTGTTCTTCTTCTCTCTGTTTGCCTTTCTATTTTTAGCAAATTTATTCACTTCTTTATAAAAATCACTTAAAACAAAATCAAAAAAAATATTCCCATATACCCTGTACAGTACATACAACTTGCATTATATGAATGCACATTTAAACATGACAGCAAATTAAATCGCTCTCGCACAACAGCAAACAAAACAAAAAAAAAACAAAAATAATAAAATCTTTGAGCGCTTGATCCCACCACCAATTTACCCACCCATAACCCTTCTATCTATACCATGGATTATATTCATATAACCATCCCATACCGCCCCTCCCCCTGTGTTCTAAAAAAAAAAAAATAAAAAAAATATCGCTCAATTAAGCTTGCTTTGACACATGAGACCTACCACACACCTAACTGGTCAGCATGAATGTCAAACGTAAACTGTGCGAGCCTATGAAACTGAGCAGTCATTGCACAGCATGTGTAAACAACTGCAGGTAGGTAGTGTAGTGTTTTAACGTGTAGAGTAGACGTAGAACGTTAGAGCGTAGACAACCAACAACGGCAACAATCCAACAACCAACCTATTCAACCTCTCCATGCCTACAGAGTTGCCAGCATTTCATTGGTAACGCTGAGCACAATTTGAGTTCACACACGTCAAATTAGCGTCGATAAAAGGTCAAGGTATAACTTTTTAGGTAAAACTGTTCTTCAAAAAGTGGAGGTATTCAAAAAGTAGCGAGATGACACAAGATCACATTTTCCATAATTTGTATTTATAAAATTGAAAAACTTGTGCTGTGGGGTTAAAGAGCCTCATAAAACATGGTAGTGGTGTGCACTTGGTTCGATTATCGCTATACTTTGCTAAAGCATTCAACTTATCGTTCCCAGTCACATGTAATCTCAAATCTTCTCCTCCCCCACCATCTGCACCGCAACCCATCATTGACTACCGCCGCGTAAGGGAGTAGGAGTAAAACCGATGAACAGAATGTGAAGTGAAATCCACAAATACTTACAAACAATTTGTATCCATGATTCCATCTCACACTTTATTCACAGGTGCATAGATACAGTTTTTAAACTTTTAACTGTATGTGTCTCCCGTTCACAGCAGAAGCAGATTGCTCTCATCTTTTTTTTTTTGCCGTGTCGTTGGTTGGGTCTTTGGTGGCGATTTTAATACATTTTCATCACTTCCATTCCACTTTACTCTTTGAACTAGTTTCGTAATGCTCATTTTATTTACTGTTTTGTTGCCCTTTCCACTGCACCACGCATACATAAGGCAATTTTGTGATTTTGCTGCATACACAATTCTTCGAAGAGGAGCTGTCGAGCTGCTATGTGTGCGATGGGAAAAAATGGTTATTTCACTCTTGTGGTGGAGGAGTGCGGAGAATTATTTATTTTTAACGCTATTTGTGGATACCTCTTACTCTTCGCCTTTCACCACCCCTCAATCAAAATTCTCAATCCACGTTTCGAATCTTTAAATGAATTAATATTTTTCTTTTTATTCTCAGGCTTTTTCTCTCGATTTTGTACAGTTTTTGTTTTCTTGTTGCTCTTTTGCTTCTTGTTTGCATTTCTTATTGTTGTCATATATACTTCATCTTCTTGCCGATTAAATTTAATTAACGGAGCATAAAATATCATATAAGTGAACACTGGTATTGGGGAGTATTATAACTTAGTAGCATTTTGTTTTGCGTGAAGATACCTAATCATTTTTCGTTTTAATAGGTATCGGTGGCGTATGAGTGATGTTTTTTTTTTCTACATATGTATTTTTTTTTTTTTTTATTTTCATTCATTAAACTAAAGGTTGCCAATTTATTTATTTGAATTTAACAACTTTGTTGACATATTTGATTAATTTTTAGTATGAAGTATTAAATTTTAATGAGAACAGTTATTTATAGCTCTTTAGGTAGAATGTTGGCGTTTTTACTAAGTTGCTTTGAATAGAAATATATATGTAAATATTTTTAACACGAGTTATGGTGAGAAATATGCCCACATCTTATTTACGACAAAAAAAAAAAAACACTTTATGTTATATGTTTTAATTTGGATTTTTAGGTCAGAGAAATAAGTCCTGATACATTTTTTTGTAAGAAGTTGATTTTTTAAATATCCAAATGATTATGATAAAAAAAAAAAAATACGTTTAAAATAGAATATTACTTAAACTACTATTAGATGTACCTAGGTAAATATATATGTTTTTGCAAAATCTTAACTAATCGAGGTTTTAAAGAAGAATTATGTAAAAATGTGTTACTTTATTAATACAATTGTAGAGTTATGTATGTGCAAGTGTGAAAAAAGATAGTGTCAAAGAAATTTTTAACGATTTTTTCCTACATAATGTGTTTTTTACTTTAAGCATTTTTGAAAGGAATATTTCTGTGGTGTTTGGTATTAACAAGATAACTTCATAAACGAATTTTTAAGGTAAATGCATTTAAATTTGTGGTTATTAAAATGATTAAAAATCTCTTTCAAAAATAATGGGATCTTTTATTTTTAATTCAATGCAAATCGGTCCGTGATTTTCGTTGCTAAAACATGAAAAGCTGTTTTATTACACTCATTTCCAACACTACAAGTAAGAAGTTTAATCAAAATTATTAAACTCGTATTCAAGAAATAAAAAATAAAAAAATGTTTTTTGTATTCAATTTTTGTTCTAGCCCAACAAGATCGGACAATTGCCATAGATGAATAAAAAGAAAAATTCGGAGTTCACGTCTAGGGAATGATTTTCATATGCTATGACTAAATTTAAAGAAAATCAGTTTTGGACATGAACTTAATGCTTTACTTTTACAGCAAGTATACAAATTGAATAGATAGGTTTTTTTGCGATAAAAGGTTTTGATTTTTCTGTTTGCTGTGTCGATACATTTGTTTCTATATAAAAACTTAGGTACCTATAACTAATCTGGTTGCAGATTTATTGGATTAATTTTTTTAATTTTCTCTCAAACTTCGATATATTTTTTTATAAATTGAGGATTTTTAGTGACAGAGGTCGAAATATCCAACAAAACAAATATTAAAAAAAAAATTAGAATATAAAATGTATTATATTATACAGGGTGCTTCACCTAAGGTGTGACAAAAAGAAAAAAATGGTTGTGGAGAGAGGGGCTAACAAAAATAAAGAACCAACTTTCTCATAAAACTAAGAAGAATCCGGATAAATGATCATTTCGGCAACCAGCTGATTATCATCAATCTCGTTTTTTCTTGTTTTAACTAAGATGTTGTTTTCATTAGGTATTTTTTATATCTTGAAAAGTAAAAGCCCTAGAACAAACCGTTTTTCAGTGTTTGGCTAAAAATTGAAAATAGCGTTGAATTTTGATAACAGACACAGTAATTAATTAAGTTTGATTTTTTTTTTAATTTTAAGTTTGGAAATTAATATTTTTCAAAAACAAAAAGAAAGTAAAAAGAAGGTATTTCTGACCTTACGAAAATGTATAAAATGACATTGCAAATGTTACCGTTGTTTTTTTTATAATTTTGTTTAAGTTTTAAGTCATTTTTTTATTTTTAGAAAATTGCCCCTTCCACCTAAACGGGGGGAAATAGGCCCCCTTCCTATACCATTTTTTTCTTTTCTCAACCCTGCCTACGCGCTCTATCCTATTGTCATACTTTAATTGAATCACCCAGTATAAAAAAGAATTAATTTGTACAAAATAAAATTATTTATTTTGAATTTTTAACAGTTAATTATAATATTACCGATGTAGATAATTGATATTGATTTACATAGATACAAACACCGAAATTCAAATTTTGTATTCCTTTAACTTAAATCATCTCACGGCGATTTTCATAAGATGCATCAACATTCTAGACACTATATGGGTCAAAACAAGAACAAAAACCCTAGTTAATGTGTGGTCTCTTTCTGCCAACCCATTTTCGGCTAGCGCTACGTTTTCGCAACGTCATATTTGTAGACTTCAGGAACTTAACTGATCATAAATTAAAATAAACTACAAAGTGACATTGAGAGAAAGTTAAATTACCTAATCGACCTGTTTTTGGATTTTTTTTTCTAGAAAAATGTTAACGTGTTTTTTTAAGTCTTTCAAAATATGAGTTTTTGTAAATTTTGAGGAAGGATTTTTGAACTTTTGAAAAATATCGTCAAAATTATATTTTCTCAAAACAATATCAACTGCAGGTAAATAAAGGTTCAAATTATATTTTAAAACAATGCTGACGTAATTCATATGAGACGCCTGCTTCTCAAGTTGGATGAAAACATTACGTTGCGTTTTCGCAACACTCGCCTAAAGCAGTAGCATTTGAACCTTAAACCAATTTTTGTGTTCGCTGCGCGTTTTTTAATGAGATTGAAGGGCTTTTTTCGGAATATTGTGTGTTTAGGTTTATAATGCAAACATTTTTGATTGAGTCTTGTACAACAAAAGGATGCATATTTTAGTTCTAACAAAAAAATAATAATTGAATATTGCTATATTGGAAAACCCTTTATCATCTTGTCTTGCTAATGTAGACATAAATAATTCAACATTCATAACTGATTTCAATGAAATTCGTAAATTCATCGAAATAATGTATTTGCCTAGAATGCATACCAGTGCCCCAGTTGGATTTATATTGGTCTAATCAAGTAGTATTTCAAAGCGATATAGTAAAAAAATACCATGAGGTGAGATCGTTTCAAAAGAATCAAGTCCTGTTTGCGTGTTTGTGTTAACAGTAAATTCGATCCCAGTGAATGATTTATGTAGTCTGGAATATTTTTGCATCACTTTTCAATAGATGAACAAATGATAACCTACTACGGACATCATTCGGCTAAAATTTTCATTAGAAGAAAACCCATTCGTTTTGGATACCTATAGTTGTTGGAATTTGTGCTCACACGATGGATACTTGTTTCGATTAATTCCGTAAGGTGGTGCAAGCAATGAAAACACCTCTGAATTCGGGTTGGGAGGAAATGCTTTACTCAGATTACTACCAAATCAGCACACGGTTACTTTCGACAATTTTTCTACGTCACACAAACTAATACATATGTACATTGAATTTGCATTGCATTGCGAAGGAAACACCAATGCCGCAAAAGTTTTTGGTAGATTACCTGTTGCGATCGGAAACAAACACTGAACTTGTGATTCAAAAGCAAGTAAAAAGATCAATGAAGTGATCGTTTTCGACATGATCAAAACAGAAAACTGTCTACGATGTCAAAAGTGTTTCAACCAAACTGTTTCTTCCTGCAAGAAATGTTATATCCCGTTTCATCCAAAATGCTTCGATAAATACCACACAAAACCCCATTTTTTGTAAACATATATCTATCTAAATATATTGTATAACTTATTATTACGAGATTCGTCATTTTTTATTTTCAACAATCTTTTTATTACCCAGTGTATCTATATTTAATTAATTTCTTCATAAAAATACTCAAATAAAATTGATTCATATTCCAAGTTAAAAAAATTTATTTCAATCATTTTGATACCCCTTTTCCGGAGAACCAGAAGCTTTTCCAAAATTTTAATTAGACCAAAAACAGATAGTGTGTACAATTTCAATCTTCTAAATCAACTGGAACTGGTAGACTCAGGCAATGGGTTAAGACAAGATGGACAACTAAAAAATTACTTAAAATAGAAAAAAATTATGTTATAATAATGGCAACACTTCCAATAAATTGCTGTATTTGAAGCCGAAACAAGGTTCTTTAATTTTCTGATAAAATTGCTTACAAATACAAAAACAAATTAAGATTTTTAAAAATAAAAATGTGTGTTTCAAATAATTTTTTTTTAAGTAAATACTATTTTTATTTTTAAGGATTTTATACCGAGAATCAAGTATGATTCTTAAAAAAGAAAAACTAGAATAAAACAACAAAAACAAAATTTGTAATTCTTAGTAAAAAACTCTGATTTTTGCTGTTTGGCTAGAAAAGGATAGAAATTTCAATGATAACCATTAAAATCAGTACTTAATAACGTAAATTAAAAAAACAATTATTTGTAGCATATCTTTTTAAATTTTCATCTACAAAAAAAAAAAAAGAATTAACTTCCTCCAAACAATATATTTAAACATAGACAATATGTATCTACTTTGTAAAATAGAACTATGAGTATAATAGTTAGTTATAAGTTTATTTGCCAAGAAATAAAACTTAATATTATGTATTATTATTGTTTTTATTAATTGTTGCATCTTTAGCTTAAACAATTATAATAATTTAACCATTAGTATTTGTTGATTTTTTAAATACAAATAATTATGTAAATGTGTTTATATTTGTATCAAATTTATTTAATACTCGTCTAAGTTATTTTATTTTTTGTTTTGTTTGATATAAAAATATAATTTGTAATTGTATGTTTAATAAATAATAATAAGACCTTTAAAATGTCTTGACTTGGATTAAAAATATTTTCTAGTCTTAAGATATTTAATAAAAAAATATTTGTGTCTAAAGAAGAACAATGGCAACACTTATATTCCTAAGTAAGTATCATTTTTAAAAAAAAGTATTAGAAACAAACCAATCATCTCATCTTAGCACATCACTCTTTAGCTGATCAACCGACAAAAATGTGGTTAAAATAAGAACAAAGTGAATTAAATGAAAAACATTATACCATAGCTGTTAAGCAACCACAAAGGTGAATGTTTTTTTTTTGTGTTGGTGTTTTGCTCTCTTACTTTGACATGATTTTAAGAACTTTTGTATTGTGTTTTCTCTTCTTTTGTTTTATTGTAAAATTTATTTTGTCTTCCACTTCATTCTACACTATTCACAGTATATATGAATAAGGTTGGTTTATCTGTATTGTATATTCGTATACGAGGTGAAAGCTTGTATAGCTGATAGAAATAAAATATATAGATTTCATAAAGAGAACTATTGTTAAAGAGAATTTAATATTAAGGGAGCAAATCAAAGTGGCAGATGGCTTCTGGCAGGTATTGAATTTGAATTTGAGTATGAGCGCACTAGGTGTATTTTCTGTATGTTTGTTGTATCTTGTATAATTTTATTATTGTTTGTTTGTTTGTTCTCTTGTTGGTATAATATTGTCATGTTACAGAGTGGGCAACAGGATTGAAAGTGTAGGGCTTATAAGAGTGTTGCCAATTAAACATACTAAGAACAAACATATGTAGTAAAATATAGGGGCTTATTGCGAGAGTCTATTCATAATAGACTTAAAGTCAAATAGACTTATAGTCAGTCTATCATCGGTATTGCGAATTTTTATTAGACTCAATTTTTTTCTACTAAATAGAATTTTTTTTCGATCAGGAATTTCTGATCGAATTTTGTGTAAATTGTTGTTTAAACCTATAATAGGAATGTATTTTAGTGGAAAAGAATATCTTCTGGTACAATATGAACTTTCATATCGTCATTTTTATATACTTATTATACATTCTTTAGAAATGGTGCATTTTTAAAATGCATCATAAAAATCCACTTTTTTTCCTTAAGTCTTAATAGTTGATGATTATGTATTTATTGATATTTATATGGATGTCCAACAATTTTTTCAATGTCCTTCTGTTTGAAATAAGCTGCAATGTCGAATTTGGTACAAAAGAGTTATACATTAAACTGCGCAATGATTTTTCAAGTTGTTATAACTATTACTAAGCTTTTTGAGAAAGTGCATTTTGAAGACGCACAAATCAAATCGTCAAACTGCACCCTAAAGGAGTCTGCGAAGCTACCACATTATCATAAATAAGTATGTACCATAATAATATTATACAAATGTATGCCAGCATATTTTCATCCAATGTCTAAAATCTAAAGGATCGGAGTTCATTTTTGCAATTTGTCGCGCCATGGAATAATAATTTTTGAAGAAAAACTATTTATTTCATCAAAAAAAACGTCAAAATTTCGTCAAACTATATTTATTTTCCAAAACTCTAGGGGAGATTTGACATTTCAGTTTAAAGCTCTAGTCGAGAGTTTGTATGATTCTATTTCATTTAGTTGCAACAAAGCTTGTGGGAACCAGAAAATGCATTGTCAATTTCTGGCTTCGTTAAAGTTGTTAGCCAGAGTGCCAGAGACCAAATTTGTGCGATCCAGTCATGTAGGTAGTTTGTTTTTTTTTTATTTTTTTTCTTAAGCCTTCTACATAGGTATATGAAGTTCTTTTGAACGTAAAAAAATTATTTTTTTTTTTTTTTTAACATCTGGGATGAAATGAAAAATATATTCTTTCTTTTCCATAAAACAATGTCACCGATACTGTTCTACGCAAAAAATATTTGTGATGTATTCAAAAATTTCTTGTCGGGGTTGGTTAACAGCTCGATAAATTTAAATTTAAATATCAAACTATTTTTCTGCAAAAATCTTTCCCATAAGAAATGCATGTTGTTTTTTTTTGCTATATAAGTGTAAACTTAGCTTTATGCAAAAGAAATATTAGTTATTTGCTTAAATGCTCCTAGCTCCTATGCAAGTGCCATCATTTTTGCTCCAAAAACAGAACAAAATCGAAAGCTCCTCTGCACCTACAATTTTCAAAAAATATAATACTTTGTTTAAAAATTCAAAACAAAATATTTTCCCAACATTTTGTATACCTATGCAAAATTGTTTAAATTGTCAAAAACCCCCTACATACGAAATTTGGTTAAAATCAGTGCAGCCGTTACGAGAAAAACCTGCAAAAAACTAAAACGCATCATTAAAAAGGAGACTTATATCATTTCATTAAAGTTATAAAAAAAAGAGATAGGGATGTTTTTTTAATAATTAACGCGCACTGAAGGGGTTGTTAATGCCCTTAACATGTAAAACACAGTGCGAGCATCAGGAAAATAGGACAGGGTTTAAAAGGAGGTACCGATACACATTGATTTTGAATTTCTGAAAATCATAATGAGAGGGAAAACAGGTAGGTAGAAATGGCGGCCACGGGCAGTCTAGCCCATAGCCCAATTAGCGCTGAAGTGCGCCGTTTTGATACCATAACTCGTTTGAACCTGTGGATAGAATTGAAGAGAGAAAATATGGGCATATCCTCAGGATATCGTCCCTTTTTATTTAGTTTAGAATAGGATTTTGTTGTAGCTTTTAGCACAATCATCAGAAAGTGGATCACTCACTCAACCAGATCAGAAAAACAGAGTTAGGTATAACGTTCCACATTCGTGTTGTGCGGCTTAAAAAAAAAACAGTCCCTGTATTTTAAAGTTGTTTCTTATAATTTTGTAAAGCTTGTATTATTTTTGTATAGTCCATTTTGGTAGACAAATTTATTTCCTCCAAAATATATTTTGGGTTAAATTCTGAAACTAAGCTTAGTTTTGGAGTTATATTTACAAGTGACCATGTGTGACCATTACCTCAGAAATTTTTCGGCGAATTCAGTAGAAATTGGCATTTTATTCACGTTTATGTCGCATACACACAAATATAAAAAACAATAAAACCAATTGTTTCTTGATAAAAGCTTAATTCAGTATCCACTAGTCTCTCTCTAGTTCTTTGCATTTTTCAATAGATCCACACCTATCCATATTTAAATCTGAAATATTAAATTCCATTATTTTGGTATCTATGTTTCAAAAGATTTTTAGGTAGATAGGTACGGGCCCATCTGTTTATTTTTAGTAATTATGAAAATTAATCCAACCAGTAAAGACCCCCTAAGTTCCATACAATACTAAACTGAAACACCGAAAGAGTAAATAAATCACACAAACTTACGAATTTACAAACCTTTTTGGAGAACAAAATTTTTTTTTTTTGTTGTTTTTACTTTAGATATTGTGCAGCTATCCCTTTTATGTATTTTTGTTTCTGGTTTTCATACCTACCTTCCCTTTTTTTTTTTTTTTTCTAAGTGCAATTAAATTACATGCTCCAAATATCCTGTAACATCCACAAAAATATCCCTAAAAACGATACAAAAACAAATACCAAAGCACACACATGTGATGATAGTACGAGTACTCTATTCAAGTTCCGGTCCTTGGCTTTACGAACTGTTACTGTTTTCTTTTATTTTTTCTCACCAACATGTCATTTTTACTAACCCTTCAACACACTTACACAAATATCACACTCACACACAAACAATTAGAAGGATTCTTCTCAATACAGTTTATGAACAGAAAAGAGTATAGCGGATGCCCACCACATACCATCCGATTCGAGCCAAGAGTCCCGTCCGTTTTTCGACTCGACGTATCTAGAGCCCCTATCTAGATTAACAAAGAAGCCATGAAACTAAAAAGAGGAGAACGACTGATATAACAGAGTGAATATTTTCTGTATTCTGGTGCATTCGGATTGTGATGTATTTGTTTCTAACTGAAGCCTTATTCACACAAATTTCAGGGAACAAGTTTAGTATTCCAAAAAGGTACCGGTTCATATGAAAAATTATTTACTGGAAGATAAATCGAATAATTTGATTCATGTAGCCTTTACAATGTTGCAAAATGTATTAAAAAAATGTATTAAACAGTTTGAAGGACATTTCAATAGAATCTCGCAGCCCAAAAACCTGAATATCCAAAATACAGAATTCGGAAGATTCCAAATACATAATTAAATTTCAGAAAAACAAAAATCTCAAAAACTCAAAAGTCCTGAAAGAACAAAATCGATAACACACAAAGTCTCGAAAACTCGAAATCCAAGAAACCATAATTATATAAAACCTAAGACCCATAACTCCCAAAACCCATGATCCCAAAAATCCCTACTACAGTCCGAAAAGCCTTAAATCCCCAGTTTCAGTTTGGAGAATAATTGGACAGAATCCTGCAACTCAAAATCGCAAATTCCAAAAATCTATAAAATCCAGAAAACTTGAATTTCAGAAAACCCAATATCCCAAAATCCCAAAAATGTTTAAAGAACACAACCGAGAAAGCCTAAAGTCTTGAAAACCAAAAAACTAGGAAATAAAATATAAAACAAATAAAAACCCATAACTCCGAAAACTCATAATCCCGAACTCCTAAAATCCAGAAATACCGCAATCCCGAAAGCCTTAAATTAACAGCTTAAGTTTGAAGGTCATTCGTACACATTGCTGCAACCCAAAATCCTGAAGACCCAAACTCCAATAAATCCCGAAAACTAAAATGTAAAATGTCAGAAAAACCCAAATCTCGATAACGCAAAATCCACGAAAACTAAAATATAAAAAAAAAAACTCAAAACCTTGAAAACCCTTAATCATGAAAACCCAACATTCCGGAAGATCACGAAAGTCCAAAACCTCATTTTCAGTTTGAAGGGTATTCGGACAGAATCCAACTATATACCCTTAATCCCGGAAGAACACAGTATTAAAAGCCCATCATCTCCAGTTTAAGTTTAATAAGGGTATTTAAACAGAATTCCTCAACCCAAAATTTAAAATACCCCAAAAATCGTGAAAATCCCGAAAACTCAAAATCCCAAAAATCCAAAACTCTTAAAAGACCACAATTGAGGACATCTGAATTCCCGAAAATCCAGGAAACACAAAATTTAGAAAACCTGAAAACACAAAATCCAAAACACAAAACCCAGAATTTTAGATTTTCGGGATTATGGGTCTTAAGGGTTTTAGGGGTTATAGCTTTTGCGATTTTCGGTTTTCTGTGCTCGGTTAGGGCCTTTAATACAAAAATCCTACACTGCACTCAGCACTTGTGAAGCTGGGTTGTTGCATTGTATACGTACAGAAACAGTCGCAATAAAAAAAATTATATAAGAAACGAATAAATAAAAAAAAAGAAAATGGAAGCAAAAACCAACTAAGGCGAACACAATTTTATTTTAGCAACTTCCGCTGTACAGTTTATCTTCTCTTGTACCCATTCCTCTCGTTATCCTCCATCCCCTTCCCACCCGTCGAACCCCATCGTTGCCGCCACAACTGAATGCAGTTGAAAGAACTGCAACAGGACGACTATGTCGACAACGATGGCTACGACGAGGACCGAGGACGACTATAAGCTTCGAATTGTGCGCGCTATTCATTTGTAGGTATACCTATCCTGGTTTGAATTGCTGCTGCATCCCACCACCACCACCATCAGAATAACCATAATCAAGGAACACAACATAGAGCAGCAGCAGCATCCATCCATCTAGCTATCGTTGGATCTCATGAGACTATACCCAACCTGGTGCTGGAGGAAGGGTTGTAAATTCTGTATATATGTGCATGTGTTTGGTGGATTCTCCAAATCTTTCTACCGTATTGTGCACCCGCTATATTATAAAGATATATATATGTACCTATGTATATGGCAACCTCCTGGCATCTCTGTCCTCCTGTGTGACCTCGTTCTCAGGACTTTTTGTGAGTGTGGATGGATGCCTACACGTGAGAGGGTATACATTTATTGAGGTTGAAATGAATGTTTGGTTGGGTTTCGGGGGTTTGGGTTTGAAGATCGGCTATGTCGAGTAGAGTTGCGGTGTTGATGGGTGGCTATACTCGACTCGTAGCTATACTACCTACTTGGGGAAGGGTGGACACGAAACCCATTAAAAAATTACATCTCACATGTGGAAGGTATAGTAGGTATGTATGTATTTTGTATCATGATCAGTGCTGCCATAAGCTCATAAATTGCACATTGTTAAAACAAGAACAAATTTTTGTCGGGGAGTTTCCCCGACCTCTATAAGTTTGATTACTTAGTTCAGAGAATCGAATCTTCAGAGAGTAGGAATCACTTGGCGGAAAATGCAAATATTTTGTAAGCTTTTTGAAATTCTGAAACTCTCCAGTCGGTATAAACTAGTCTAACGCACAAAGGATTTTGAATATTGAATATAGGGAGTTGATCTTACCTCAGGATTTTAAATTTTTACATTTTTTTTTTTTCAAAGAGAGGTTCATTTTGCGAAATATTGCGTATATGGCAACCCTAGTTTTGGTTAAAGTTTGCTTCTGAATCAAAATGATATACACACATAGGAAGAGGTAGAGAGAGAGTTTCGAAGGACGAACACACCATCATGGCAAGGCAAAATGACTCCCCAGTTGTGAAGAGCTTGGCATGAAAGTCAAATATTTCTTATCTAATTGAATGTGATAGTATGGGAAGCGAACGAGGATATGGCTTAGAGTATGAGAATATGTACCCTACGTACCTATAGTCTGAACGGTTTGAACAATGTACCTACATGTTCCTACATATATATTTATATATGCACAAGGTTCAAAAATTGAAGCAAGTTTTAAGTTTTGTTTTGTGTTTTTTTTTTTTTTTTGTGGAAAAATATAAGATTATTAAGAGGTTTAGGTTTCTTTGCTTGTTTTTGATTTATATGTACTTATTGTATAGTAAAACTGCTAACAGCTTGTTTTTATATATTTTATTTATATTAATATTCAAGTAGGTATTGGTTTGCTTTGTTTTAGTGAAAATATCCTAAAACATTTTTAAAAGATGCGGTTTTATTTTAACAATAAGAAAAAATGTTACTGGATCGAATAAACACAAGAAATCAGGACTTCGGAATTTGGAGTTTTTCTTTAAGCATTTAAATTGTAAAAAAGCCAGAAGTTGTAAAAAACAAACAATGAAAAGATTGTTAAATTCTTCATTTATATAAGTGAAATTATTTACAGACTCTTCAATATGCAATATATTTTTAATAATACATCGAAATTAAATATCATACAAAAATTCTTCAAGCCATCAAGGATTCATACGGAAATAACACAAAAATATTTAATTTTCTCTTAAAATGTCAAAACTCTATTTCCGTTTTATAAATTTGTTGCATGGTTTGTTCAGAATCAGTTTAGGTAACGCAGATTGCAACTACAAACTCAAATCCATATCAGTAAATATATTTTGAAAAATAAAAAAAAAAGAACAAAACCGTTGTTAGCTTTAGGATGAACTTCGTTTTTTGGTGCTAAAAATCATTTTGTTTAATTATATTTAATTTAATTAACTTGCCATTGGAATTTATTGTAATTGGTGCTATCTGTCGAATTGGAAATGTTGACATATATGTACATACGTATGTTCGGGGTATTTTTTTTTCGTCCACCATATCTCCAGGACGAATACTGATATCGGATTCGGGTGAATTTTATTTTACAGACAACAACGTGCTGAAAAGGTTTTCTAACAAATTCAAATTCGTTTTTTTACTACATCAATTTAAAAAGGGGCTGTAAAATGTCATTCGTCTCGAATATCTCGAGAACGAAAAAAGATATCCACTTCAGACAAATTGTATTCTACACATAATTACAGAGGTACATAGGTAATAAACAATTGGTAAAATTAAAAAAATTCAACAAACACTTTTTACTTGCGTTATACGTAGGTAGTATATAGTAAGGCAAGTTTAGGATTCGTGCAAAAAATCGAACTCGAGATAATAACTTTCCCAAAAATTACGACGATAGAGAACGTGAAAAAAGTGGGTGCCGCAATTCTGTCTGTCTGTCTGTACCTCGACCTGCAGCCTAAACCACAAAAGCGATTTTCTTCAAACTTTGGGGTTGCCTAGAAGGGAAATTGAATTTTTTTAGCACAAAAAATAACGGTACCTACCTGACATACAACTATAATGAAAAAAGCAATTTATCTCGAAAGCGGCTCTAAGGATTTTGATAAAAAAAAATTGAATTACTATTTAGCCTATGGTCAATATTTTAACAAAAAAAAATAATACAATTAACGTTACGATAACCGATTTTTTGGTTTTCAAAATTTCAAGTTAAAGAATACACGTACCGATTTCAACCAAATTTATTATATAAGAGCTTCTCTACAATTTTAACAATTTTGAACACATAATTTGTCGAAAAAATAATTTTTGGATTTTTAAATAATATTATATATAATATAAATATAAATATAATATAAATATAAATATAAATAGAAAATATAAATATGAATATAAATAATATAAATAATATAATATTTGGTCGAAATGTTGATTTGCGTATATTTTTATTTAATTATTTTGGTCCACAAACAGGGGTGTTTGCAGCTGCTTCCTTTTTATTCTGAAATGTATATACAATTTTATATATTTTAAAAATAATTTTATTTTACTTACTTACTGGCACCTTTCGCATATCAATCCAATACGCTACCACCTTGGCCATCGCACGATATAAAGGGACCATGTTGAAACAAATCATCATAAAAATATTTAAATAATTCCCCTGAAGTGTAAGATTACGCCTTAAAAAATTGTAATTTTCTGTATAGTTTTGCAAAGCTATTTTCGTAAATTGCGATCGTGTGGGGTCAATATTTACATCGTAGCTACTTACATTTTGTTGGATTGTGCATTGAGAAAATGAAAATAACCATTTAAATTTCGCAAAACAATATCAATAAGTTGTAAAATTAAATTATTCCCCTGAAGTATTAGATTGCGATTCAAAAACTTGTAATTTACTTTCAAGTCAACAAGCTCGAATTATAACTTTTGATAATAATTATCGAATTATAAAATTTAGCTTTTTACGATGATTTGAGTAGTAAATTTCAAAATGTTCAGTTATTTTTTAATAAAAGCGCCTTGATTTACAAAAAAAAAAAATAGAGTTTCGTAAATTACAACCTAAAATTTTGCAATTGGTGATTTTTCAATTCTTTCCGTGTATACATGCCTTTTATAGATATTTATAGGTAGTTCCAAAATTGTTGAGTACCTACCTAATTACCTACGAGTTTTGGCTGTTTTTTCAGCGAATGGCTTATGGTATGGGGGTTTACTTAAAAAAAATCAAAATTATTTTAACTCGAACATAATTATGAAAAGTGTATTTCTTGTAGTTCCAAAAACACGTAGGTAGTTAGGTAGGTACTCAACAATTTTGGAACTACCTATCAATATCTATAATAGGCATGTATAGGTATTGGTACCTATAGTTACTTTCTATTTCATACAGAAAAGAAACTCATTAAAAGCGTTAAGCAGACGCCAAAATTCAAGTTAATGAACAAGTACCTATAGAATTAGAATTATTTTTGTTTGCTTTTTTTAAATTATTTTAACTGAATAAATAATGCTCAAGGTGTAACTTAAGTCTTTTTAAATGCAGCCTAAATTCAGGGCACTCCTTAAAAAGAATAGAAAAAAAAAGAATAAAGTCTTAATTATCGCAACTTCGCATACAAGTTGAAACTGTGGATACCCAAATAAAAGAGAATGCTGTTAGTGGGCTAACTGCATGTCCCTAAAAAAGTAATAATTAATTAAAAATAGAAATAAATACAAATTTAAAAAACTTATACGATGAAAAATCATTATAAAAAAGAGACAAACGAATGCATATGTTTTAAAATTTTAATAAAATTTGGTTAAAATTTTTTTTTTGTGTCAAAAAAATTTGGGACGCATACAAACGAAAAAAACAAAGACAAACATAGACAAACAATTATCTATCGAACTGCATTTCCAGATTTTTCGAGCGTTATAGTTGGTGGGCCAAACTCCCTAAATTTATTTGAAGTGGCTATATAAAAAAAACGGTGAGTGTACAAACGAATCTAAAACTTGTACAAACGTAGACAAACGATGTACAAACGATTGCAATTAACAGTTTTGCTCAACTCAATAGTTGGTGGGCCAACTACATGCAAGCATCAGAATGGCATACTTTTTTTTGAGCTCCATCTGTTGAGACACTTAATTTGTCTTTTCATATTCTTTGAAACCATATCATTTTTATTTTAAGTATCTACACCCCCTTGATTTATGTTTTTTTTTTGCCGATGGTCTGTTTTGAAATAAGTGGCTTAAATAATTAATACCTGCATACCGAGAGGAGGAAAAAAGTCAGATAATTTTGATTCTTAAAGAGTAAAGTCGGGTAATATGGCACCACGGGGGATATGGCACCCTTTCAATATTTCCGACTTAATGACTTTTTTTTAAAACAATGACTTCAGAATATCTTTAAGTTACACACAAGCTTCTAACGGATACAGTTGAAATCCAAGAAGCTTGTTAAATGTTTAAACCACAACCGAAAATACAAAAAAGAATGTGTTTTTTTTTTGTAAGTTTATTTTTTTGTATTTTTGTAAATTTAGTGCAGAAACGAAAGTATTCGGAGTGAATCGTGTCTGTTTGTTTGTTTTTACCGCTATAGCTGCACATACCTCAATGTTCTTTTCATTTCGAATAACAGTGGCAATGTCCAAAGGGTGATATGGCACCCCCAAATTCAGAACATTTACACTGGTGCCATATCACCCCTTCCGTATTCCTTATTTTTTTGTAACTTTGGAGTGCATGAAGTGCACAATTTGTCAACTCCCGTTGCATTTTACATATATAAACAACAACAAAAAAATATGTTTTGCATTGTGAAATCCCCTAGTAATCCATTTTTTTTTTGGTTTATAAATAAGCTACAGATTATATAAATCTATGTTTGAAATGACTACCCTTTTTTACTTTTAAAGTTAAAATGATTTTCAGTTTGTTTAATATTCCAAGTCTCCACTAAAACAAGATTAAAGTTACTGGCATAAAGAGTAGAGAAATCAAAACTACACCACAAATATCCCACACTAGAGGCCCTTCTGTGAAAAAACATGAAACAAAAAACAACACAAACACTGAATTTCTAGGAACAAATTAGCAAAAGTTTAATATTCAATATGCGACCCTATACACTTCTGGTGTGAGAATCTGCTAAAATTAAGGACATGAAATAATCTATTATTCTCTCACGCAATATAGTGTTTTTCCATTGATTTCCTCAGGAAAATTGTTGGTTATTTTGGTCATTTGTTTGTGTAACACAGTAACAGGAGTGTCGCCTGCTCCTCATGTTATTCAAATATATACGACGAAGCTAATTAAGTTAATTGAAGAAGTTGTTTTTGGTCTGGCCATGTCCTTAATTCTTTTCAAATCAAGCACAAAAACCAACTTTTCCTCCCATTTCCAGTAAGTTTTTCTGTTTAATTCTCGTTCCTTGATTCAAAGCTAATATAAGCTTGTTTTGTATTTCTTTTTTTTTCGAACAGAAGCCAAACTCACGCATTTCCTGACCATCACCGTCGTCGTTGCGGTGGCGTCGGTCGTCTGTCGTCTTCGTGGCCAAAGTGAAAGCAGAAATCCTCCCGAAAACCAAAGAATATAAGAAAATAAATTGTGTACACTATAGATTTGACATGTTTGAATGTATATTTTTTTCTTACCAGTTGGTCACTGAGCTCATTTTTCTTCTCATATAAATTTAGTATATTATTCGTAAAACATATCCCTGAGCTCAGCCCTTAACTTGTTGTTGTAATAACACATTTTATATCCCTTTCCTCAGATCCCTGTTAATGGGTAAAATTACTGTGTTTTGTTCATTGCAATGCCTTTGCCTTGAGTGAGTAAAGGAATACATTTATTGACACAGAAACTGCTATGAAAAATGTCCTATACTTAATGTTACGCAGGGAATACGACGAAACTGTGCTTTATTTTCATCATTTATAACATGTAGTTAAGGGTTGATTTCGCATCATGAAAAACATTATTTTGTCCCTTTTTCTGTGTGTTAAGTAAAAGTAGGTAGGTAAGTTAATGTGTGTTTTTTTTTTTATTTTTTTTTGTGATGATGGTCTTTTGTTGTATAAACCCCAATCAAATATGACCCTCAATTAAATATGCGGGCTTTGTAGAACATAAACACCCACTAGAGAGTTTTTACGCAATTTGTGCATGGGTTAAGGACGTATTGTGACTTTTTGGTTTGAGTTAAAAGACCTTTTGGACATTTTTGGTTTGAGTTAAAAGATTTTATTTGTATTGATTTAATCACACAATGAAAATGTCATCTTTAAAAGTATGATTAATTATAAAAAATACCAAATATTCGAGCTAGTACGTACATATGAATATTTAGCCAATTATTAAAAAGTCATTTTGAAATTAAGTTTAAATCAATTTTGAAATACAAAATGCAATGTACTTGAGAGTCAGGCGTGGATTCAGGATTTCGATCCTCGTTGTTTTAAAAATTTCCTCGAGTTTTTTCCCCACAAATTTTACATCGTAAACAATAACATGTAGCTATTTTTAGAAAATTGCTCACAAAATTTCAAATTAAAATCTTCAAAATGTAAGCTTCTTATATAAAAATTCACGCGAATTTTCAGACATAAATTAAATAAGACAAATTTAATTTTTAAAAATATTAGTCGTTCATTTTAAAAAAAAAATCTTCATTAAAGGAGAATGGGCATTTTTGGGTGCGAGCGGCCACGAATAAAATTAGTGTCAAATGAAAGGTCTGCTAAAATTGAATAACTTTTAATACGGGCGTTTTGTTGCAGTGCATTTAAGAAAAAAGATATGAAGACATTTGTAAATGCATTTTTCAAATCGTCGGGTAAGGATGCAAACCTCGTAAATCCACTTTTTACCAAAAATGAGATTTCTTTAAATACATGAAATAAGGATTGAAATGTACATTTCTATTGGAAAAAAGTATTAAATGTCTTATAAATCGCCTAAAAACACAGAAAAAGAAAACCTTTTAAATCCAATTTGTCTATTCTCTAATTTGAAAACCTCGTAAATCCACAGTTTATCAAGGAAAATATTTAAGCATAAATAGTATGAATTGAATAAGAGTTATTCAGAACTTAATAATTTATTTTAAATTTTGTTTTATTTATTAAATTGAGGGAGGGATGTAAGGAAGAAGAAATTTTATAAAAAAGTTGGATATAAAGCCAAATTGTTAAAGATAAATAGGGTTTTTCATAATTTCCACCTAGATATAAGTGGTTTTCTTTTTACTTTTGTTAAAAAATGATATGGATTTACGAGTATTTTTTCCTGTCCATAATTAAAATTCATAATTATTCATCTTTTTTGCCCATACATAAACAAGTTTGAGCACTGAAATTGATCCCTGAGTCAAGAACTTGATATAAAACACGTATAAATAATCATATTCATTCAAAATTCCATAATAACTATCAAATGTATAGGTTTGGTATTATAGCGAGAGTTATAAATCGCTCTCCTGTAAAACTTGCAAAAATGGATTTACGAGGTTTGCATCCTTAGCCGACGAAATGCATTTTTGGGACAGATGGTGTTTTCAAAAACTATCTGACGCGTTATCCAATGTCTAATGACACAATACGGAATAGGTCGAGTCCACGGTTATTTTACTAAGCCCTCTTTACTAGTCAAAATGGCAACAAAATAAGATTTCCTTTTTCATCGTAGCCTTTTAAAAATAGGATAACAACCGCTACTTTTAAGCCAACCATTAACAAAACCGGTGGTTGGACAAGCGTCTCGGGCTGTTGCGGTGACAAAATGCACTTTTCCTGTATCATTTTGATCTCAGTATACCTCTTTTACAAGAGATTTCTAAGAATGGAGTATCAAATAACATAGCTAAGATGCAAATATTTTGCAAAGAATGATATATGACGATGAAGGTATATTTTGAAAGGCCAAATAGTCTTCTACTTTGGCTGATTGATGTCAGTAGTATATAGAATTTGTGTTTAAAAAAAAACATTGGTTCTTTCGACAAGGTGATAATTTTATACTTGATCGTGGGTTTAACACGATTCAATTATTCAGCTTATATGCCTGAAAGTAAGGACCGCGGTGCAGATCAGTTGACAACTGAACAAATAGGTCTAGACTGGTCACCATATGCCGGTGGGTGGTATAGAAGTTATAAATGGTCGATTTAAGCGTGACTTTCCGGCAAGAATATTTTAATAGAGCTTTATATCACATGTTTGAAGACTTTAAAAAAGCAGCTTCATTAATCAACGCTTTTCAGGAGACATTTCATGATAACGTACATGCAGCCACATTTGTAGAAATTATAAAAGAGCCCTTAAATCGACGGATTATATGTTTCTCGTACTAATTTGAATAGACAAAGAGCAACTTTCCGAAGCATCACTGGTGTCCATGTCCATCCCTATTTTGTCGATTTTCCAAATCCATCAGAAGATGATCTTGTTCTATTTGCTCTGGGTTGGGTTCATCATATATACCAAGTGAAGATAGCCCGCAGTTATTATGCTGAGCACCTAGTGCAGGGATTGTACAATATTGAAGTGTACCGAGAACAGCAAGTTAGAGGTCTTACGCAATATATCGACGAGCAAGACATTTGGTTGTTGCGTGTCCGAATACAGTCCAGACATGTAAGGTCTTAGCTTTATTATTCGTATATTGTGATTGACCGATAAAGGAATGGGAGAGAAGCTATCGCTCATTACTACTGTTCCTGTCTGAGAGCAAGGCGTTCAGTCGGATGCTGCGCACATATAATGTGCGTAGTTTGGTATTTAACCGATGATATTCGCTTACCAGCAGTGGAATTAAGTGGGATTATAGAGCATGCGTAGGCACTATACTATACAAAAATGTGTGAGTACCGGGACTCAAGGGGATGATGTGTAAACATCAGTGTAGTATATAGTTTATACTATAACTTACAGTATATAGTAAACTGATGAGGTTGCCAAAGGCGCCCGTCGAACATGTTATGTTATTCCATGTGATTCAGGGCTGAGCGTAAATATGTATTTAATTTTGTTTCTAACCTCACCCTCCACTTTCAAAAAAAGGTACTTTTAGAGAATGTGGCAACTCTTAAAATCATACCCAATTTAGACCTTAAAATCATAACAGCTGCACCATGCCTTAAAAAACTGCATTTTCCACAATTATATGATAATGATAATTTTCCCGACACTATTTAATGCACAAACCGTTGGCTTGGTTGGTGTCGTTGGTGTTTTACTATACCCAACCACATTACCGACATTTACCACATTATCTCAATTTACTCTATTCAATGCACGAACCATTCGCATCCATTAGTTAAAAATATAAATAAACAAGATGGTGGTGTATCCGTTATTTTGTCTTTCCTCTTTCAAGTTTACCCATACCAAGAGTTTGTTTTTTTCTTAATACCTAGCGCTTAGATGTTTACACAACAAAAAAACATGTTTTTAAAATAGATTATTATACAAACTATGGTAATTGTACTAATATTTAATGATTTATGTGCTTCGTTTATAATAACTATTTTTGATACTGATGTCTTTAATTCTTACTCCACTTTCCTTTTCTATTTTTCCATTTAAATTAGCCACTCTTATAAATAAGACTCTATTAAAGTGTACACTACAACGAAAAAAATTCTACAATGTACTTGTAGGACCAAACCACATCCAAATGTAATAAAACCATTCTTGGCCGCTCGCACAAATTTGCCCATTCTCCTTTTCAATCAATAAATTTTTTACTTTTGCAAAAAAGTTTATACTTTACGAAGCGGTAATTTTTAAATATTCACGGAAAAAAATGGAGTCTGAATTAAAATTCGATTTTTCACGTCAACTATTAAGAATTACATTAGAAAGTTCTTTCGATTTCATTATATTTTATAATGTGAATTTTTAAGGTTACAGAAAAATAAAAAAAAAAACTTTACAAATGTAAAATTTTGTCTGTGAATATCTTATAGAGTGATTTTAATAAATTCGTATTTTCTGTCATTTAAAACGAAATAATTTAAAGTTCATTTTTTTAATACGGGTGAATATTTAAAATTAAATTAAAAATTAAATTTCTCTTTTGTGAACAAATCGCCCGAATTTGTTTCTAAGAAAGAAATTCCAATTTTTCAAAATTGCCTCAATTTCACTATTGATAGTTTTAAAGTTCTTATTTAAAAATCCACAGGAATAATATTAAAACTTAATTAAGCAATTTTAAAAAAAATCACGTTTTTCTTACAAGACCTCTGTAAGCACCCCCACCCCCCACTGGATCCCCCACTATCGCAGGTAAAATGAGCTTATTCATCATCTTGTTTTTTGTTTGCTGTATAGGATTAGTTTGGTCTGATGTATGCACGTATGTACTTGCTCTTATTATATTCAAGTGCTTTGGAAAATCGTGACGTAGCGTAGGCGACAAGCAATTTTCCAGGGAAGTAGCCTTTTTAGGGTTCTGAACTTATATTTTTATTAAAATTGCTTAAAATAATGCAAATCGTACTTCAATGACGAAAATGTAAATACAACCACAAAGTCGCAATCTCATTTAGCTGAATCATAAATTTCGTTTTTTTTTAATCTCAAAAATTTCGATTTTTTTAATAATAATTCTTAAAAAAATCGGATTTTTTGGATGTTTTTAAATCCATCATCTTCGTAGCCATCCTTTGATGAAATTTGAAAGTTCTTACGTTAACAGAGGTAAGAGACTAAATTATGTCGGGAAAGAAATATTTCGTTCTAAATGGTGCTAAAAAGACCTAAGATCACTTTTTCCCGTGCAAAAAATTTAATCTCAAAAAATTCAGATTTCCTTAAGTTTTTTTTTTAATACATGGTCTTTGTAGCAATCCTTCAATTTAATTTGATAGTATATAGCTTGACAAATCAGTAACAGAATGTTCCAAACGTCACCCGAAATCCATTTTTCCCAAGCAACAAATAGGTATGCTCTCAAAGAATTGGGATTCTTAAGAGATTTTGTAATTCAACATAATCATAGCCATCCTTCAACCATATTTGACAGTTGCTTGTTTTCGAAATATTTAAATTTCTCCCTCCCTTTAAATTGTTCCAGAAAGAAACGAGGTTTGTGATACCCTTAAAATGTTAAATTAAACACAGTGCAAGCGTTAGGGAAACAGGGAAGGATTAAAGAGGAGATGCCGATGCACATTCGTTTTGAACCTTTTAATATCGAAATGGAAGGGAAAAATAGAGCTGGGTAAAGCACTCCACGTTCGGGTAGTTCGGCTAAAAAAAAAATCTCTATACTTGATATAGTCCGTCCGAAGTCCGGCTCAAGGGTTAACTGTAGTCCATTCCTGGAAGTATGAGTCATAAGGTTAAATTCGTTTAGGGGAGGAATGCAACTGGCTATTTCAGTAGAGCACTTCTTATGAATATTTTATTGAATTCAAAAAATTTCACGAAAAGCTGTTTATATTGACTTATATTCAAGTCTGGACGGGTCCACTTGCCTTTCAACTTGCTTCTCTACTGCCTTCAGAAATTCCATGCCAGTAGTCGAGCAAGTTGCATAGGTTTATATGTATTAGTAAGCAAATGTTTGTGTATAACAACTTGCTTGCCAGTACTTGCTCGTGTAGCCTCAGGCTAAAAAAATCAAAAGTAAACAAAAATTTCTATATAAATTTATATAATATAAAGCTTTAAAATACCAAAATGCTCAATTATGGCAAATAAACTTTAGCCATTGACAAATTATTTAGGAATATGCATACAAAAGGTGATTTGCTTAAAAACCCTCAAAACTTAATCTCCGGTATTCGAAACGTTTGGGAAAACACTGGTATGCAGTATTATTACAACCGTTCGGAAATAACATGTACGAAGTTTTATCAAAGATTTGTTTTTGAGAAAACTTGGTACAACCGAAATCAAAGTATGGCAGCTATCCGTTTTAGATGAACTAGAACAAAAACGTATATCGTTCCTCTAGCCGTAGGGAACCATATAAAAGTGCTTTATAGCCTTAGCCTTAGAAAAATCCCGGGAATTCCAGATCGATACACACCACCTTTTTATCGATTTTAAAGTCGCGTATGATAGCGTTAAAAGGGACGAATTATACAGAGCCATGTCGAGTCTCGGCATCCCTGCCAAACTCGTCCGCTTGTGCAGGATGACGATGGAGAAATCTCGCTGCTCCGTCAAAATTGGTAAGAACACCACCGATTCCTTTGATGTTGAGAAAGGATTGAGGCAAGGCGACCCGTTATCATGCAACCTATTCAACATCGTTCTTGAAGCCATTGTACGCAACGCACATGTCAACACCAGCGGTACAACCTATCAAAAGTCCGTTCAATTGCTTGCATATGCGGATGACATAGACATTGTCGGCAGAACGAAGCGAGCTGTGGCAGGGGCATTTGCGAGCATTGAATCGGAGGCGGCCAGAATGGGATTGGCGGCTAATGAGGACAAGACGAAGTATATGCTGTCATCGAGAGAGGAATCTCAACATCGTCGACTCGGGCAAAATATCACGACGGACAGATATAACTTCGAAGTTGTCAAGGGCTTTGTCTACTTGGGCTCCACTATTACATCGCAGAATGACATCAGTGTAGAGATCAAGCGAAGAATTACTCTTGCCAACCGCTGTTTCTTCGGTCTAAGAAGGCATTTAAGTAGTAAGGCCCTCTCTCAGAGAACCAAGGAGACTTTATACAAGACCCTAATCATCCCGGTCCTGCTTTATGGGTTAGACGCATGGACACTGAAAGATTCGGATAAAAATCTGCAAGGGTGATTTGAGGAGAAGATTCTTCGTGTGATTTTCGGTCCGGTGTGTATCGAAGGAGTATGGAGGAGAAGATTCAACGACGAGCTATACGGGCTATACAGCGACGTTGACCTGGTCAAAAGCTGAAAATACAGCGGCTGAGATGGCTGGGGCACGTGGAGCGTATGGACAGCAACGCACATGCCCGACGAGTCTTCGAATCCAACCCGTATGGTGTACGCAGCAGAGGAAGAACCCATAACAGGTGGCGCGCACAAGTGGAGGACGACCTCAACCAACTCGGTGTGCGCAACTGGAAGCGGCTAGCTAGGGACAGAGCTGGCTGGAGGGGCTTGTTAGTTAAGGCCGAAGCCCATCCTGGGCTGTGAGCGCCATCAAAAGTAAAGTAAGTAAGTAAGCCTTAGCCGAGAATGTAGTACAACTTATCCCAAAGCAACCTTTGTTTTTCCTAAAATAACTCTTTTGTAACCCATTCATGAAAATACCTCGTAAGTCGTTTTTTGTGCCTCATATATAAACTTTGACTTTACTGGTTTGCGAGTTGATACATCTATGAACATTAGAGTGGTCGTTATAAAGGTCATTGTCTTATTTTGAATGACGAATAAAAAAAAAATCCTGTACAATTTTAGCACCCCACGGCTTCTGAACTTTTATATGGGAAATTCTATGTATTTTTGTAAATCCAAGTTTAAAAAATATTAACTTTGGTAATGATTAATAAAATAAATAGATTTTTGGAAAACATGTAGTCACTTTTGTCATATTTATAAAAATGTATTCGACAAAAATTTACAACAGTTATTTGCCTACTTAGAGGCATTTAAACAACAATATTTTTTGTATGTAATTTTAATTTTATTAAATGTTGTAAATTTTTTTTTAATAATTTTGTTTAAACATGATAAAAGTTACTACATGTGTGCAAAAATTCAATTATCTTTACCAATCATTACTAAAGTTATGAAGTTTTAAATTTGGATGCACAAAAACACATGGAAGTTTTCCCATACAAAACATCAGACATCTTGGGGCCATTAAAATGAGCTAAAATTTTACAGTTTTTTTTTTTTTTTTAATTTATTTAGAACAAAGTAGGGGGGGGGTTCATTCAAAATAAGACAGTGACCTTTATAAGGACCACTCTAATCTAGATAAATTTACATCAACGAATGTTGTTTATAAACATAGAAATTGCTAACAACTAAACTAAGCACTACCGGTGGGATCCAATTTTAAAACATCATTAGGACTGTATCAAACATTTAAAAGAAAAATTGAGCTAATTCGGTGCCACTTTTCTCAAGTGATGCGCTAGCGCTTAAGCAACGAACATTTTTTTGTTTTTTATTTATACGAGCAGCATGTAGAAGCGATGAGAAATGTAGATAAAAGATTGATATTTCAAAGAAATCGACAGAATAAAGTAAAGCCAAATAATAAATTAATTTTGTTTTATTTTCCAATTTCAAGATAATATTTAAAAGAAAAAAATCGTACGACGAAAAGTTAAGAAATTTCTTTAAAAATTCCATATTCCAGCTAGTTACAAAAAATTATTCAAATTCTTTCTCAGAATTAATCATAAAAATACACAAATTAAATAGGTACTTCAAAGTCTAATTAGAAACAAATATTCAAAAATATTTAATTGCCTATAAATATTTTCAAGATTATAAACATAATTTAAAAATTTCAAACCTATTGTTTTCATGAGTATTTTACACAAACACTTGATTCTTATAAATACCAAATTAGAAGACCATTAAGATGGTTCTATCGAAACACAAATCTCGCACATTAATATTAATTTGTCTATGAAAACTAAGCTTGACCTCTCGGCCGCCGTCACCATCAACCAAAAAAAGCTTATATCAATCTCAAAGCAACACTTAAAAAAGGGCGTGCATGAGATTAATTAGCGTAATCTTTAATCTGTCCGACTAATATGCCGTTAAAAATCTTTGAGTGTGCGCTTCCCCTATATTATTATTATGCTAATTTTTCTGCTCCCGACAAATTGAAATTGGATATGAATTTTGATTTAAATGAGCGGCACTTAGCCGATCGCCAAATTTTGTTTAGCCAAATTCCAACTTGCCTAAATGGTTCGGTCATATACCAATAAAAGCTTTTGATTCCACCACAAAGGTATCATATAAAGCCGGTTTGTCTGATGGGAAGCATGCGATTTTTCGATTCCAGAACAACATCCCATTAGGGAAACCCGTTTGCCGCCCAAGGTGGAGGTCCAAAAAACATAACAAGTGATTACTCAAGAAGTCACTGGCTTCGAGGCTAAACTCATTTAAACCTCCTCGCGACTGCGAACTGGGGTTCTATGATTTATTGCCATCGCTTCGAACTCGGCGAACCCGAGCCAGACTTTACACCACCACAAAGGCTTGTCACTTAGCGCGGTAGGTAAAGCTGACAACTCTATAGAAATATTTTCACTGCTCAAAACGGAGTTCCTTGTGCCCCTGATGATGGGTGAGAAGGAAACAAACAACATGGAATTCGTGAAGTTGAAGTGGCGTAAAAGAGTGTTTAGTGTTTTATACCTCACGAGAATATTTCCGAGTGTTTTCTTTGAATGCCTCATCGACATTCCACAATCGTAGTAAAGTAGCTGAAGGGTGATTGTATCGTTTTTTCTTTTGTTTGTTCTTGATGCTTACAAGTCTGAATCTCTGGTATCCTGGTTAGAGAGAACTATTATGGGTTAGCTACTGCTGCATTGCAGCGGGGAGTCAGTGTATTCCTTTTGGTGGTGGATTGTTTTTTTTTTTTTGAGATGCGACAAGTAGTATTTTCGGGTTCACTTCACACGATGACTATGAAAACAGTGGGTATCGTGAGATTGTTTTTGGTTCGAAAGAAAGTTCCACCCAATAAGTTTGCCTCACATAAAATTTAGTACAAATTGTCAATACTTGGATAAGTTCACTGAATTGTTTATGAACAAAATAAGAAGAAAAACTGAAAAGGGATTGGAAATTCTATACTTTTATGAAAGTCTTTATAGAGACTCGGAGATGCGCATTGTGAACATGCGATGACAAAATTTTGAGGCGTATGTTCTTTTGAAAAGCATCTTGAAATCAAATTGGATATATGTATGTATAGTCAGATGGGGGTGTCTAGACGAAATATTGAAATAAATGGGTGGAAAACAATAGTTAATTAGAATTCTTTGCAAGTTGAATAAAAATAAAAAAAACGAGCTCTATTATTAGTAGGGCTGGCCACCAGACGAGATTCTGCGAGACTTTTGTAAGTCTCGTCTCGGTCTCGCTAAAATCGAAAATTTACAGTATCGTCTCGGTCTCTTGTCGGTCTCGCATAATTAAGTCTCGTCTCGGTCTCGTCTCCGCAAAATACGATATCCGGACAACTTGTTGATTATTGGAACGAAATATTTTTGATTAGTGTATAGAAATTGAATTTTTTAATTTATTAGACTCTCTGTGAATTTCGGTCCAAATATACAGTCTCGTCTCGGTTGCTTAAAAGGCAATCTGGTCTCATCTCGGTTTCGTCATGCGAAACCGAGATCGATACCGAGACATTTATCGTCTCGTGGCCAGCCCTAATTATTAGAAATTATATTGAAAAATTTAAGTTTTAAATCCAATTTTATGTCTAAATTCCGGTTGTTTTTCAAGTCCTATCCATAGATGAAAGCTAGAACATTCTATGAGGTTCGGTTGCGAAGATATCTTAATTCAGAGTAAATCCATTATTATCTATTTTTTGGAGTTTTGAAAGTTTGGATGACTTTGGATGCCTACAGTTCCACAAATAAGGCTCGGAAGGCCTTGCGATTTCAAGACTCTTGATCAGTTTCTTGAGGGCTATCCATAGTTGAAAACTAGAACATTTATGCGGTCTGGTTGCAAAAATATTTGTATTCAAAGTAATTTTTTTTTTGTTGCCAACCCAAAAACTAAAAGTGTTTATATGGCAATTACTTTCTCGTAAGTGGTTGCGGTTGACGTTGTTAAATAGAGAACGAACAGGCCTTGGCATTGTCGTTGAAATACCCCCTTATCACTAA